>WNWU01013815.1:27566578-27634731 GCA_012654045.1 Ptyas mucosa | reverse complement strand
TATTTCTATTTCTATTTCTATTTCTATTTCTATTTCTATTTCTATTTATTTCTATTTCTATTTCTATTTCTTTCTATTTCTATTTCTATTTCTATTTCTTTCTATTTCTATTCTACTACAGTTATTGTAGGGCAAAGTATAGTTTATTCTTAACTGGCTTGAGTGCTTCAGAGGAAATATATGGATTTAAATTAAAAAAACAAACAAACCAAGTACACAAATCTTATCTATTCCAAGGCTGAAACTTGGCATTGAAAGGTGGTTGCAGAATTCAACATGAATTCAAAGTAAAAATCTGCTTATGCCAAAATCCAGTGCTACCATCCTTTGGTCCTAGAGCTTTTAGCAACATATTGTTGGTACGAGAAAAAATAGGGAAAAGGAAGGGGAGGTTCTTTTTAAAACATTTATTGTTGTCAAGCAAATTGCTTTGCTGTGTCTCCTCTGCTAAATGACCTTGGATTTCATATCTTATATTATTATTCTATTTGCAGAAATTACTATCAGTTTGCCTTTCTGCTCTGTTTCTTTCTTGTATTTACTGAAAATTTACTTTTTTACATTTATTGTAAATCTGCCAGTAGCTCTTGATAAAATTGCTTCCTCCCCTTCCCCCCCCCCCCCCCCCCATCTTCTAAAAACTCAAGTGCTGGAGCGAGGGGTGAAATCCAGCAAGTTCTGGAGAACTGGTAGAGGAAATTTTGAGTAGTTCAGAGAACCGGTAAATACCACCTCTGGCTGGCCCCAGAGTGAGGAAGAAATGGGGATTTTGCAGTATCCTTTCCCTGGAGTGGGGTGGGAATGGAGATTTTGCAGTATCCTTCCCCTGGAGTGGGGTGGGACTGGAAATTTTGCAGTATCCTTCCCCTGGAGTGGGGTGGGACTGGAGATTTTGCAATATCCTTCCCCTGCCATGCCCACCAAGCCACACCACGCCCACCAAGCCATGCCCACAGAACTGGTAGTAACAAAAATTGGATTTCACCACTGGCTGGAGCTAAAAAGTATAAAAGTGAAAAATGACCCTTCTCTGAGGGCAACCCATAGCCAGTCTACTGTTATTTGTTTGGACCAAAAATCTTATCTTTTTGCTGCCACTACGCATTATGGTATATATTGTGTTTCCTAAGGGTTATGTATGTGTGTGTGATGTGTGTCTGTCCATCCATTGGATGCCATAAAGTACACATATCACTCTCATGGCTTTAGTATTGCAATCCTCTACATGGGACCACTGGGAAGATTCAACTGGTCCAGAATATAGCAATGTGGGTAATGATGGGCATACTTATATGACACCTCTGCAATCTGCATTGGTTGCCATGTTAGTTTAGTGCAATTCAAGGTACTGGTTATGATGGTACAGTTCTAATGTGGCATAATGACCCAGTTATAAGTGGGACCATTTTTCTTTTGTGATATCTGTGTGGCTAATACAAATCAATAGATTTTGGGCACATTGTCTTTTAAAATGTCATATTTTGGGACCCAAGAAGCACAAATTCTCTGTCACCTGCCCTTTGGAAAGAGGTTCTCCATGAAATTCAGATGGCTCCCATCCTTATAGCATTCTGGACCAGTTGGTTGTTTTCCCAAGCGTTCAGTTAGGGTGGCTGGAGTCCCTTGTGAGTTCTGTTGTTGGCCACTCTCCATCCTGTTCTTTATTACTTTATTTGTTTTTGTGAGCTTTGTTTTTTGAAGTATGTTGGATTTTTGTTATTATTACATTGTAATCCTCCTAGAGTAGTTCAGAGCTGAGCAGCACTTAAATTGGATAAATTTGTTTCAATTCTGGCTCTTAAAAGTTATTGTTGTAGATGTTGTACCTATGAATATTCCAATTTCTTACTAGCTGCCTAGTTAATCAGGGTCATCTGAAGCGATCCTGTCACGTTAAGTAGGAGCAAGATTCTATTTGTATCTTTACTCCTTTCTGCATGTTCCATCTTCTGAACCCCCTTTGTGTTAGCAGCAGTGAATCCATTCTCTATAGTGTGGGCAAGCTATCTGCCAACAACAAAATTATCTCTCTGATGTCAGAACACACTCATAAGACATCCCACTGAGAACTCCTCAAAGTATCACACAAAGAATGCTGGCCAGGGCAACAAGCTTCTCTTGAGGAGCTCATGCTTTAGGTAGCATGTTGGGAGAGGATGAAAAGCCAAGGAATAAGGGTTAATATTAATTAAGTCTTCACTCCAGGCACTGTCCAAAGTGGATAGTTTTCTGTTTAGGGCATTTAGGTGACCACCATTGGCCACGCCCACTTTGCCCCAAACCACCTGCCTCAGCTGATTTACAGCCAGCTTTCCTCCTCTGCTGGCCCTCCCCTGCCCACTGTCCCTGGCTGATGGGCCACTGGCCCTCTGCCTCTGGCCCTTCATCCCTGCCCATTCACCTAGACACTGTTTGACCTGGGTCTTTGGCTGCACAGGACAAGCCGCCAGCCAATTGGGGCAGGCAGCAATGAGAGATGGGCAGTATGCTGTTGGGGGGCCAGGGTGTGTGCAGACAACTGGCAACTCAAACCCTAACCTTAACTAGCAGCGGCAACATGCAGAAATCTCAGAGGGTGCGGGGGGGGGGCATGCAACTGGCGGCAGTGACGGCATGCAGCAACAATCGTAGGGGGTGCCTGGAGGGTGAGCTGGGCAATGGGCAACAGTGGCAGCAGCATGCAGAAGAGATTGGCGGGGAATCTAAATAAAGCATCTGAATTATTTCTGGGTAGAAAATTAGGCCAAAGCCTGCCCTGCCTGTGGCTTTGCTCTCCCTCCACAGCATGGGCGCCACACAGATCCCCAAATGTAGCAGCAGTAGCTTGCTCCATTTTAATGATAGGAAACCTCTCCTAACTCAGTTTTGTCTTCAAAAGACATGGCAGGAGCTGAGTCTAAGCTTCCAACCTGTAGTTATTGCTCAAAATTGATTGCTTCTGCATGCCGCTGCCACCACTGCCAGTTGCTCAGCGCACTGTCCCTTGCGAATGCTTCTGCATGCTGCCATCACCACTGCCAGTTGCATCCCCACCCACGATAGTTTCTGCATGCCATCACTGTGAGTTAGGATTTGGGTTGTGTTCAAGATTGAAGAACAAAAGGAAAGGCCGAGGTAAAGCAACACGGTTTATTAACAACAACAATCAAGGATTAAAATGTAACGTTTCCAGGTCGCTGCGTAGCCGCTATTTTATTGCAGCTGCTCAACTCACGTGACCAATAAACATCTTCACATCTTCCCGCCAGCTGAGCTATCAAACTCAGCCAATCGGGACACTTCCAGGTTGCTGGGCGGCTGCTCGTCAAACTGTAACACTCCTTCCCCTTTAGATGGCACAATCATAGTCATCCAGATAAACCGGGCACCGGCATGTGCGCCCAGACCGGTGCAAATCGCCGTCCAGGTGATCAGGGGGTGGCGCCGTCTCCGGTACTTCCTGAGATGTCATAGGTGGAGATGTCTGTCCCGGCGACGGTGGAGTGTGTGACGGTCGTGCGGCAACGTCTATGGGTGCCTCTGGCAGTGAAGGAGCTGTGGTTACAACAGGTGAACATGGGAACCGTAACGGCGGAGCCTCTGGGGTATCAACGTCCTCTGGATCCGCCGGCAGAAGTGCACGGAACATGTCTGGCTCCTCGTTACCCTGGGTCTGGGCCGTGATGCGACTCCTCAACTGGTCTATGTGGCGCCGCCAGGTTTGGCCATCTTCAAGCTCGACCCTGTAAGAACAGGGTCCGGTGATTAGAATGATACGTCCAGGGAGCCACAAAGGGTCACCCCCGTAGTTCCTGGCGTAAACGCCATCATCAACCCCGAATACCCGAGGCCGGCTAGAGGAATCTAAGGGCACCTCAGGTGTATAGTTTGGATGTAACCTATCTAACACAGTCCTTAGGCGCCGGCCCATAAGGAGTTCAGCAGGGCTGCGGTTGGATACCGGACACTGAGTCGAGTGCTGCGCCAAGAGATACCACACCACCTTCTCTTGCCAATCACCGGGGCCAAAACGGGCCAAGGCGTCCTTGGCCGAGCGGACGGCCCTCTCCGCCCAGCCATTACTGGACGGATGATAGGGTGCCACCAGGGCATGACGAATGCCCAACCCCGCCAGGAACATTTGAAACGATGCCGAAACAAATTGGGGTCTGTTGTCTGAGACAATTACATTGGGGAGTCCATGTGTGGCAAATATGTTATGGAGAGCCTTACTCACAGCGTCCGACGTGGTTGTTGCCATACGAATAACCTCCACCCATTTAGAATAAGCATCAACCATGATCAGTAAGGTCTGGCCCTGAACAGGCCCTGCTAGATCTATATGCAGCCTAGTCCACGGGTTCCTGGGTGTCTCCCATTCCCTAGGTACGCCTGATTCGCCAGTTGCGGCCCTTTCTTGATTGGGATTTCCAGATGACAAACAAGTTTTTAATATAAAATGAATGTGCTGAACTTGCTACTGGAATTAGCAATTCCTAACAGCTTCTGAAGTGTTCTAAGATTGTGCAAGAAACAGTTTCTTAAAGCCAAGAAAGGACTTAATGTTACAACCCGACACTTTCTGTTAAGAACAATACAGATATTTATATATTGTCAGTTTTAGGCACCACAATTTTTCCCAAACCAACTTGTATAATTCAGAAACAAAATGTACCACTATGTATAACTGGAATATTCAAAGTACTTGTATTAAAATTTTTAGTAACTGTGCAACATACTAAAAAAAAATTGCTTCTCAGGTAACAAAGACTATCCCTAATATTCTATCAATTAGCTATCCATATGAGCCTTAGGAGTAAGTTCTCTATTGTGGTTGGCTACGCTGGATCATTAGTGAAGATATTTGTTATTCAAATCCAAGCTGGTCAAGGATAAATGGCTTATGAAATTAAACAGTAAACTAATTAGTTCCCAAAATGGTCGTTCTTTAAATAAAAGACAAAAATATATTGCTCTGATATATTACAGAATGGATTCTATTGCATAAAATACAAAAAAGCATGTTTATTTCTGTTTGCTGAAAAATTCTTTTGTTTGACACACAGCTTGATAGTGTAACCTCCAGAATGTCAACTAGCAGGACAAAGTAATCTGTGATTATCTGTTAATGGAAAAATCTGAATTTACTGAAGTGCTTCAGTCAACTGAATGACCATCAAAGCTTCTTCAGCTCTGACTGGATGGTGGGGAATGGATTTATATTCCTTGCAGACAGGAGGTCATTTGCATTCTTTTAGCGGATCGTTAAGATCACCTGGAGGTTTATCTGTGTCATCAGGGTCACCTGAGTGGTGCAAATTGGTATGGAGCCTTCTTGGAACTGTTGAAAGGACTGTAGATTAGAGATAGATGATGTCATATCCCTCCCCCACTTTTGAAAGAGGGCTGTTCAGTTTTGATATAGATGGTCTCTTTAACCCCTTTCAAACCAGCAATCCTGTCCAAAATATGGACTTCATTGTCTTCAAAAAAGTGGCCCGTGTCTTTTAAATGCAGATGGACTTCTGAATCTAGTCCTGATGAGTTTGTTCTTGTATGTTGTTCCATGCGTTTATTACCATATTTTTCGAGTATAAGATGCTCCGGAGTATAAGACATTAGTTTTTGGGGAGGAAAACAATAACAAAAAATTCTGCCTCTGCCTACCAGCATCCATCGGTATTCATCTGGCTAGTGTCCTTGCAGCAAATAGCAAACAGCCTGGTCAGCTTCAGCACATTAATGTAGCCTGATTCAGCATGAGCAGCTGATTGGTGGGTGGATTGGCCTCCCAGAATACCCCCAATCAGCTGTTCCAGGCTGCAGGGATTGCCACAGACCATGGCTGCCACCGTCCCTTGCATTTTTGGACTCTGTGCCTCACGTTTTTGGCCTCTGAATGCTCTGTTTTAGATCAGTTCCAGGCGGCAGGGATCACCACATCGCCGCCAATCGCTGCCTCTGCATGTTGCATTTTCGGCCTCCGCACGCCCCATTTTTTGCCTCTGTGCGTCATGTTTTTGGGTGGTTCCAGGCAGCGGAGATCGGCAGTGATGATCGGCCACCTGGAACCGCCTGAAAATGTATGTTATGTTTATACCAGTGGTGAAATCCTACCAGTTTGCACCAGTTCGGGTGAACCAGTAGTGATAAAATCTACCGGTTCAGTGAACCAGTAGGGAAAAAAAGCTACTGGTTGGTCTGAACCGGTATTTCTGACGATCAGCTGTGCTGTGCGATTTATATTCACTAGAAAGCAGGAAATCCTGCTTTCTAGCGAATCTAAATCACACGGCACAGCTGTTCCCACCCCCTCACTGTTCTGCTTACCTTCTGTTCAATCTCCGGAGAGGTTTCCCCAAAAGGGATTTGAATCTCCCAGCTGGGAGAGTGTCCCAGGCACGATGAGTCAATTGATGAGTGAAGCGAGCTGCGTGAAAACAGGATTCTCTTTATTATGTTTCAGGAAGATGGATCCGGCAGGCACACGAACCAGCGTTCCTGGGTGAGCTGACATCGTTACAAGGTAAGCATACATTTTTATACTTTTCTGTACAAAGGAAATTCTTTGTTTCTTTTGTGTGTTTGTCTTTTGTGTGCGTGTTCGCAAATCGCCCTGTTTTTCTTATTCTGAGTCTTTCCTACTTGAAATTGGGTGGTGTCTTAGTTATTTGATTTCGTGTCCTTTTGTTTCTTCCTGCTCTTATTATTTTCCCTTTGCCTTAAGCTGATCATGTTGTTATCAATTAAGCCCTTACTCCTGGCTTGGCTCTTATCAGATCACTGGGGCTATTGATTAAATCTTTTCCTTAGCTAATCCTCTGTTGTCCCTTTTGTTTTATTCTGCTGTTTCAATAGTTTCTTTTCTGGCATGTCTTGTGTCTTTGTGTGTGTCATTTTCCGGGGTCTTCTTTTATTCTTAATGGCCCTGATGCTAATGTGTTCTATTTTGGGAAGGTCATCTTCCTATGCCTAGGGCTTTTCCCTACCGGAGTTGGTCCCGTGTTATGTTTTGCTATGTATCCCTGGTCTAGGCACTCTCTTGGTGGTGTTCCCTTCCTACACTTCAATGGCTTTTTCCGCACGAAATGTGCGGATGGTGCACATTGCGCAGTGTGCATCTGGTGTGCACTACGCATGTGCGGGCATCGAACCGGTGGCGACCGGTGGAAGTTTTCACTACTGGTTTATACCTAATGTTTTATGACTGAATCTGGAGCCTGCAAGCAAAGCAGCCTTTCACAGCACATATTTATGACAGAATGACAAGTTTGGAAGAGCACAAGACTACTGAAATAAAAGCAAACTATATCCACAGAAGTATTTGATCGTGGTCTCTAATGCTATCTTTTGTAGACTATATATACATGTAGGATAAATGATACTGTGGCCTGCTAGATTTGTAACTGATGATCATATCCAAAATTATATGCAGACGTCTCTAAATCATTAAGGAACTATTGGGAATTAATTAGATCACCTTGGACAATATTTTTAATCTGTTGCTATTCAATAATTTTCTAAAATAAACATATACATTATAAATAAAATGATGAAATTGGAGGGATGTTTATCCAAATTTACCAAGCTACAGAATTAGCTAATATCCAAGACAAAACTACAATTCCATGACTTTTGCAATGTCACCAAAATTAAAAACAACATACAACCCAAATCACAAAACCAAAACAAGATAGAAAAATAAGACCATCAACAGTCACACATTATGTTACTGAATAGCTCCTCAAAAACATGACATTTTTAATAATTCCCCAAAAGCTACCATCAGACTAATCTCACTGGACAACTGAGTTTTTCCTTCCTGAATCCTTTTCTATGTATCTTACAGATTTTTGGCTGCTAATTACTAAAATAACATAATCTATTACATATTGTTTTATAGAAACCTTGTTTTTACACACTGGCAATGTATGCTCTTCAGAACCTGCTGGCTATGCTACTTTGTTGATTTGTTTTGGGAACCAGGCAGTCTATAAATCAATTAAATAATTTAAAAAAACGAGACCCTCCCAAACAATGCAACAGGCTGCGCCAAATCTAGTCAGAAAAGGTGACCCTGGTGGTACACTGATGCCAAATCATGAAGAGCTTTAGAAGTTAGCATAATTTGTAAACTTTTTAAATTGTGTTCAGAATGGAATCAGTAACTTGCATCTGGAAAAATAAACATCCCCAATACAGAACTCTAGCAGTAGATTATAACACAAAGCTGTTTAGAGATACTATGCAAACAAAAAATGGGCAAGTACTGTATTATACATTTTAATATAAAGACTAACATTTCACACTTAAAGGTGCATCTATACATGCAAGAGGAAAACGAAGCATGCGTGTAGAAGGATTTACAGATTATCCCAAAGGTGTTTTTTCAAAAGGCAACTGGACTTTGTTTTTCCTTGAAGACATTTTGCTTCCCATCCAAGAAGCTTCTTCTGTTCTGACTTCTTCAGTCAGAACTGAAGAAGCTTCTTAGATAAGAAGCAAAACAACTTCAAGGAAAAACAAGGACAACCATGAACTGGATGACTGAAAATCTACATACACAGATTTAGAGATTAGTTACCAGAACACACACTGAAAAATTTAACATTTACAGTAATGTATCCTTGAAATTTCCTAAGGACTATGAGTACATATACTGTATAATAGCTAAATTCATGTATGGTGCTAAACCATCATATAATCCAAACATGTAAGTTTGGATTATTTAATCAATCATTGTGGTTTGTAAACTATGATATGATGTACTGCAGTGTTCTATTTGTATAGCAATCAATTTTTACACTGGTGTTTTTTTCAAATTTTTCATATTTATTTATACATATTTCAGAAAAAAACTGAGAAAAAGAATCTAATTTCTACACATTTAAATAATGTGGGAATGCTATTATTAATGGTATACATCACATGTATGTGTTCTGAGAAATACAATATACTCCTTTTCAGCATCTATGGAATTTTAGCACCTGCACTAGAATGAGAATATACTGTATATAGCAGAGTTTAGTGATGAAACATGACTATTAGTAAAGTAAAATAGTTTCATATATTGAAGCAGATCCCAATATACAATAAAGAGATCCACAATGTTCATATGATCATAACTGATTCAAAGGCATCTATTTGAGAAGCAGAAGTTAGAGTACATAGATTGGATTCATAATTTATCTCAGGATTTATTTATAACATAAACAATAAATAAATAAAATAAAATAGTTTAAGGGCTGGCATCTGTTAAATAAAGAAATAAATAGCTTAAGGGCCAAATGTTGGTATATGGCAATATACTACAACATTTGTATGTGTAATTAAATGCCAGGTTTGGGCTGAGATTTTTTTTAGATATCAATGTTAACATAACGTGTAATTTCTTAGTAGTTATACATATTGTGGCTGCATGTCAGACGCTTAACACTTATTATTGGACAACAGATAGGTAATATGTGTTTATATACCTTTGCCTTAAAAGCAAAAAATCAAATGGCAAAGGTACCATTTCCTTTTTCCAACATCACTCAAAATATTGAGCAACAAAGTAATGAAATTTGGAGACTAATAGCCAGTTCCAATATCAAGTCGTACAGTACAGAAGGAAAATATTTTAGAAGGATGGGAAAGTTTTGTCCATTTCTACATAGCAAACTTATTCAACCAATAATAGAAAAGACTGTTTGGTAAACAGCTATGTATTATGGGTGGCCTCCAGACTAGGTAAGACTTTCATAAAACATTCTTTGAACTATTTCTCCCAACATGTCCAGTACATTCTACTCCAATATAATAAGAACTAAAAATTAGGGCAAGAAGGGAATACTTTAAAATGAGAACTCATGTTGATTTCAGTTTTTTTTTATTGAAAAGTTTTACAAAAAAAATTTCCAAACATTTTCTTCCCCCCTCCCCCAATCCCCCCTCCCTCCTCACATTTTTAATAAACAAATTTACATCATTTTTACTTTTCACTTTTATCTGTTTTTTTTTGGTTTTTTCGGGGCTGCTCTTCTACCCCTTCCTTTTATTCCAACCCTTCTTCCACTACTCCCACTCCCTCCCTCCCTCCCTCCCTTCCTTCCTTCCTGCTTCCCTCCTCCTCTTTTCCTACTTCCCGTTCCCACCCCACTCCTCTCCTCTTCCCACTTCCTAACCCTCCTCCACTCCTCTTTCCCCTCCCTCCTCCTCTCCTTTTCCTTTCCTACTCGCCTTTCCACCCTCTATAATCCTTCCCCTCTCTCCAGTTGTTTCCCTTTTAAATACAATCTTAAGTGGTATTCAAGCAGCCCCGAGTTCCCAATTATACATACATTTATATAACTCCTTTCCCCCAACCCATCCAACCCCCCTCCCCCCCAGACGTCCCAAAGCAGAAACAGGGTATTGCAATGGTAAACATATGCTAAAATATGCTAACACACTGTAAAGTTCAAAATTTCCCATAGCTCCTTTAACTCCCCTTATTTGAATTCATCAACCTCCCTAAAAATATTACAAACATTAAAGAAAGAAAGAAAAAAGAAGAACCCAACTAAATATTCTTCCCAAATTCTCCAGCACATTCTTTTTAAACATCTATAATAACATCATCATAATTATTCTTGCTACTTACTTATTAGAATTATACATTAAAAAACAAACAAACCACAAATAAAACCCTAAACTCTTTTTTAAATCTAAGATCGTTTCTATTAATATAAGTTCAACACAAACACTATTCATTTACTGCATTTCTATAATAAAACTAAACTTATTATCAGTCCCTTTTTTTTGTTAAAATTAAACATTTTAAAAACCTTAAACTTTTTATCTCATAAAATCATCAATAGGGCTTAAACCATTTCTAGTAATATAAATTGAAAAGTTTCCAAAAAATATCTTCCAAGTTTTTAATTAACCATTATAGTACCTTCAAACATTTTAAAAAATCATCATTTTTGTATAATAGATATAACCTTTAAAGACTACAGTTTAGTTAGGCTCTCCATCCTTTTTGTTAAGATTAAACGTTTTAAAAAACCTTGAACTTTATCTCGTAAAATCATCAATAGGGCTTAAACCATTCCTATTAATATAAATTGAAAACTTTCCAAAATACATCCTTCAAGTTATTAATTAACCATTATAGTGCCTTCAGTTCAAATTTAAATTTAAAAAGTTATCCTTTTTATGTAAATCCTTGCTTTAAAATAACAAATAATAAACAATAATAAAGGCTTTCTTTACTTTAACCATTATAGTACCATCATATCATTAAACAAGAAAGTTATCCTTTTTACATATAAGACATCCATACTTGAAATAACCTTTAAAACTGCCAATTTAATAAAAGTTTTACATCTTCTTCTTAAATCTTTTCCAATCCTTTTCTTGCCTTAATTCTTTCAAAATTCCTTCTGCGCCTTTTCTTTTTAAGAGTTTCTTAAACTTGATCTGAGGTTGATGTGTCATAAAAACTCACTTCACTTTTGTAATCTTTTTCTTTAGCTTGAATTTAAACTCTTTTGCAAGTCGCAAGTTAATGCCAAATAATTCATCCTCTTGTAATAATAACTGATCCAACTCCAACTTTTCTGTAGGCAGAGTGGAAATGTCTGCCAAGCCCTCCGGTTCAGTTGTATCCTCCTGCATTTCAGTCCCACCAGCCTGCGATTCATTCTCCAAACTTCTTTGTTTAGTTTTAGTCCCACCATGCTGCATTTGATTCTCCAGACTCTTCTGTAAAATTTCTTCTTGTTCAGTATTCCAACTGTTTTTTTGAAAGTCTCTTTCAATTAGAGCCAAAATGTTCAAAGTAACAGAGTCTAGAAATTCTTGAAAAACTTTTGCTATTGCAGCTCGGATATTTGCTGAATCACCAGGCAATAATCCAGCAGGTCTGCCCTCAGCCATATTTCAGCTTTTCTTATTAAACTATCAACCAAAGTCTGTATATTAACCACTCTATTCAAAACTCTAATTTATTTAAAGTCAATACCAATTTTTTTTCCACTCCAGACCCACTCTATAATGTAATCCAGTAGCTCTTTGTCTTTTCCAAGTGTTAACAAGCACTAACAATCTCTTTCATTAATCAGCTTTGTTCCATGCCCTCAGGCGCCATTTTTGCATATCAAACGGAGTTAAATATTTCCCCTATCCTCCTCGCTTTTTCACCTGCTCTGCTCAGCCAGCCCTGAAATCTTACTTTAAAATAATTCTTAAAATTGAGTTACCCAAAGAATTATTTAAAATTGCATTGCTGGTGTGGTCACGGCTTCTTGCTCTGCTTCTAGCAGAGTCATTCCGGGTCCGGAGTTGCTTGGCTGGTTTCTGGGGAGTTTCCACTTTCGCCCCCCAGAGTTTTCTCTGGGGGGCTTTGGGAAACTCTACCCCCACCAGCCTACTCTTCACTCTTCCCTTTGCCCGGGGAGAGACTTTCAAGCCTCTCGGCAGCATTGGCCAGCTGCTCAAGGGCTTTTACAGAATCCCAGAGCGGGCACTCATATTCAGAGCGTCTTCGAAGGTCCGTGGAGCCACAGGAAGTCTCATGTTGATTTCAGTTTTGAAATAAAATCCTGAAACATTATATTATGTGTGAGTAAAATTGCTGGAAACATTCCATAACCTATGTATGAATGAATCAAAATTGTTTCCTCTCTTTTTAGGAAAGTGTAAGAAATTAGTTCTATGTATTTTTAAAAGGTAGCTCTAGGTTCATTATAAGCTTTGTATGACTTCTGCCTAGGGTTGCCCCCCCGCCCCCGGGAGGGGGGCAAGATAGGTGGCAAATACATTTAACAAATAAATGAATAAATTTCAAATCAAGACATGAGGGTATTTCAAAAAGCACTATAATTAAGCATATTTAAATATATGTATCTTACAATTCAATGAAAACCTAGATATCTAAAATGTTCTGCTTGCTTGCTATAGATCTCCCAGCTGTCAAGGCCATCTCCATGGTGACCCACAGTGGCCAGAGGGAGGGACTTCTACAACCCGTGAAATTGTTGGAGAATGTGAATGATGACACATCTTGGGGGAGTGGGAACAGGGTCAGAGCCGGGGTGTGAATTAAGTGAGATCAGGGTTGGCTTCACTTAGAACATGCCGACATGAAGCTCCTAATAAATAACTGGATTTCTTTTGAAGATTGGCTCGAGGCTCATGATTTAATTAGGGTATCAGTTGGAATCCTGACACCAGCTACATTTTGTCACCAATTTAAAAAAGAAATAAAGAATGCCAACTGATCTTCAGAAAAATGATTTTGCGTAAACCTGTGTTTTAAAATCACTATTAAATGTTGATTCATGCTTTCCATTCATGTTTGCCTACAAATCTCTAGTAGATTTACATAAAAATATAGCTTTTCATTCATCAAAATGATTGAAAGTTTGCTCTTTATCATAGTTTAAGTGGCTTCATTCAACACATAATTCAGGAATTGTAATACAACTTGCTTTATATGTCTAGTTCTGTGATGGCGAACCTATGGCACGGGTGCCACAGGTGGCACGCGGAGCCGTATTGGTGGGCATGCGAGCTCAGCTCTGGCACACATGCATATACCAGCCAGCTGATTTTCAGGCCTTCTGGGCCCACCAGAAGTCAGAAAACATACTGTTACCGGCCTCCAGAGGGCCTCTGGTGGGGTGGGGAAGGCCGTTTTTGCCCTCCCCAGGCTCCTAGAAAGGCTCTGGAGCCTGGGGAGAGCAAAAAACAGGCCCACCGTGCCATTGCGTACCAAAAGTGGGGGGGGGGGAGGGCACATAGAATTATGGATGTGGGCACACATGCATGTGACCCCACCACGCTCCCCCCCTTTTGGCACGCGATGGCAAAAAGGTTAGCCATCACTGGTCTAGTTTATTAGTATATGAGAACTTCAAGGTGTCAGGGAGTTGATTGATCCCATCCTGGCTCTGGGATAATCGCACCCTGGTTTAGAGGTTTGGACCGAGGCTTTTCCTTGAAAGTATACATTAAGAAAATAAAACCCGAAGAAGTATTTCTAAAAAAACTCATTTTATTGTCAAGGTAAAAATAAAGATAAGTCTTATTATCTAATTAATTGGCTACATCTTGCCAGCGTTCCTGCCTCACCTCTTGGCAGGAGAACAAAGGAGTAAGAAGGATAATGGAGGCTAGAAAAGGAATGCACGCTTGCGCACTTAATACTGATAACAAAACTTGGCAAAACTACAGTAAGCCTATTAGTTCAAAAATGAGAGCTCAGCTGGGAAATACAAGAACGCAGTGACAATCCTCTTCTTTGCCAGTTGAGCGAACATCAGGTGCATCATCAAATAAGGCACATCTTCTTACGCAGATACTCGTGTTGAGCTGCTGGGAGTGGCTTGTTGAGGATATCTGCAATTTGATTATGTGTAGATACATATTGCATTTTAACAAAACCTTTTTTCACCAATTGTTTTATGTTTTGATAACGGATGTCAATGTGTCTGGACCTAGAACCTGTGAAATGTGATTCAGAAATATAAACCACCGATTCATTGTCTTCCATCACGGTGATTGGTCAGATCGGACATGTCCAGATATCTGTGACTAAAGCATCAAACCAAGTTAGAGAATTACATGCATCTGAAACACAAGCATATTCAGCTTCAGTAGATGAACAAGAAACAAAATTCTGTTTACGCACTTGCCAATAAACAGGACATCCATTCAAGAACATCATATAACCTGAAGTACTTTTGCGTGATTTCTTATCACTTGCCCAATCAGAATCTGCATAACAGCATAACTCTGCATAATCAGTATGTATTGGTTCTAACAATAACTTCATGTGTTTTGTGTGCCTTAGGTATCTCAATAATTTCTTAATGCATGTCCAATGAAACTGTTTTGCCTTACCTACGTGTCGTGACAAGAGATTAACACTAAGTGCAATGTCGGGTCTGGTCCGACTACTAATGTACAACAGTGACCCAATGACTGAACGATAAAGTGTTTGATCCTCGAACTCAGGACTCGGTTCTTGTGTCAAATTGTGAAAATCTGTTTGCATGGGTGTCTTTGTTGTGTTAGCATCCTTCATGTTGCAATGATGCAAAATTTGCTCAATTTTATCTTCTTGTGAAAAACTAAACCCCTTCTGTGTTTTGTCAATCTGAATACCTAAATAAGTGCTAATATGACCTAAAGATTTCAATGTGAAGTATCTTGCAAAGCTTTGGCAAAACTTTCACTCATCTGCTTATTTGAACCAATATAAACAATGCTATCAACATAAACAAGAACTATTTCATATGCATTGTTAGATCTTTTTGTGAACCCACACTCATCAGTTTCGGACTTAATAAAGCCCATTGAATTTAGTTTGTCAGTAAGACGTAAGTACCACATTAAACCAGACTGTTTCAGACCATAAAGACTTTTTTGTAGAAACCAGGTATCCCCTTCTTGCTGTCGGAACCCTGGAGGACCTCTCACGTAGATTTCTTCATTTAGGTCAGCATGTAGATAAGCCGTGTCCACGTCGAACTGGAAAACTTCTAAACCAAGGATAGTTGCAGTTGCTAAAGCAATTTTTACACTCTCAGTTCTGACTGTCGGTGAGTAGGTATTTGTGTAGTCCTCAGGATAACGTTGAGCGAAACCCTGAGCTACAAGTCTGGCCTTGTACAATGACTCACCATTTGGTTTCTTTTTGATTCTGTAGACCCATCGAGTGCCAATGATTCTTTTGTTTGCTGGAGGTTTTGCAGGTGTAAATACCTTAAGTTTCTTTAGATTGTCCATTTCAACCTGCATTGCATCATACCACTTCTCTTGCTCTGAATCAGGAAGATACTGGATTTGTGTGAACGTATCAGGTGGAAGTGTAACATTGCAAATCAAAGGCAAGGGTGCTTTTGTCAGTTGCCACGAAAATCATTGTGGAGGGATTCCTTTTGTGGCCCTCTTGGAACGTCTCGGAACAATAGTCCATTCTTCTTCTGCTTCGTCCTCGTCCTCACATTCGTCGCTAGCATAAGCATCTGCGGCTCGTGAAGACGGAACATCGGGTGGAGAAGAACTGGTGGATGGAACATTTGCCTGTGAATCTTGATCATCAGGCTGCATGGCATCAACAACATCATCTCTAGGAAAATAAACTCCAGGATCATTGGAATGAATCCTGGACCAGTCAACATCTTCCTCAAAATTAGCAGATTGGGAAATCACAATTACATGTTTAGAGTCAATAAATTTGCTCCATTTTGAGTTATCATCAATGCCCATAAATCTCAGTCTCTTTGCTACTGGACCTCCTTTTCTTCTTTGAGCTAAGGAAATGTTCACCATAGCGTATGAACCAAAAATATGGAGGTTTCTGAGATCTGGCTTGTAACCATACTTCATGAAGAAAGGAGTCTGATTTCTTACACTGCTCCAAGTACGGTTGACAATGTAATTTGCATATTTGATAGCTTCACCCCAGTACAGCATACTAAGGTTGGCGTCTTCTAGGAGACAACGCATCATGGTTTGCAGGACCCCCTGTCGTCGTTCTACGACCCCGTTACGAGCCGGTGTGTAAGGAGCTGGTCTGATGGATAATTCCATTCTTACGCATCCAATCCTGAAAACACTGAGACATGAATTCGGCACCACGATCACTCTGGATTCTGGCGATGCGAACTTGGTGTTGGGTTGAAACAAGGGCTGCAAATTCTTTAAAGATCTGAAAAGTCTCAGATTTTTCTTTCATAGGATGTACATATCCATATCTGGAATAATTATCAACAATTGTTAGAAAATATTTCCTGCCACGAAGGGTTGGCGGAAATGGACCAACTATGTCAGTGTGTACCAAATCAAAAATGCGTGTTGACAGGCGTGTAGCGTGTTTGGGAATGGCTGCTGCTTTGGATTAGGCCTTCTTGCAGACAGCACAATCCAAAAACACCTTACACCCCTTTAGATCCAAACCTTTTGCGAACTCCGGCATTTTTCTAAGAACACGGAAACTGGCATGCCCCAATCTTCTATGCCACTTGTGGATACACCTGTAATGCAAAGGTTTACCAGTTAGTGAATTTTCAACATTGGCAGTTTTATGAGGAACCTCAGGCTTGCTCTGAGCAACCTGTTTCCTAATTTTCTTTTTGTTGGCTTTAGGAGCCTTTGGAGTAGCAACAGGATCTCTCTCTGGAACATCTCTTTCTGGGCCTGCGCTCTCCTTTGGAGTTTGTATACTTGCCTGTGTTTGCGATTTAGGCTTTGGCTTTAAGTAATAAACACCACCAATCAACATGGTTTCAGCAACAATATCTCCATTTTTAACTATGTAACTTGCTTTCTCAAGGTGGTGAACCTGGAACTTTAAAGCTTTAGATAAGTGGGCCTGACTAAGCAAACTGCTATTTGCTGTTGGTATGTAATAAAACATCAGGGATGAGTGTATCGAGCTCTTCAACATAAACAGTTCCTTTTCCTACGACCTTACAAGGATGATTGGAAACAGAATAAAGTTCACGTAGCTCAGGTTCAGGCTCGTGCATCTCTGTGAAAAGTTCCTTTCTGTAGGTAACATGCAATGCTGCACCACTGTCCAAAGTCCACAAAAGCCGTCTATCGTACTCTGGATGAGGTTGTGGATCGTTGGTTATTGCCAGTGTGGCAAGTGGAGCTTGTGGATCACGCCTTGGACCACGATGACCTTGTCTTCCACCTCTGCCTCTGGAATCTGTTCCTCTGGGCTGGTATGAGACGGGAGCTGGTGCTCGTTGGGGATAATCTGGGGTAGCATGTCCCACACGATTGCAGATGTTGCATCTTGGCATCCTTGGAACGTAGGCCCTTCCTCGGAAGTGACGCCTCGCTGGAGCTCTTGATGCAGGTGGTTCCCTCAAATGTGGCGTGGCTAACATGAAAGCTTCCTCTTCAATTAACAGTCTACATACATTGTCCACTCTGCGTTGAGCAATAGGGACTTGGTTAATTTTTGTAACAGCATCTTTCCAGTCATAGTTCAATGAGTTAATAATAATGCTGATCATATGAATATCATCAATATTATGACCTCTTTCTCTCAATTCTGTTCTGATTCCTTTCAGTTTGGTCAAATGTCCTCCAATTTGATCACCAGGTTTCAATCTCGAACCATGGAGCTCAGACATGAGCAAACACGAAGATTCAATTGAAACGGGCCTGTAGCAATTTTCCAATTGGACCCAAATTTGTTGGGCTGTTGCATCAGGCGGAAAAGTGACCTGCAGTTCAGTGTCCATGGACATCAATAATGTTGTGCGAGCTCTAATCTCTAAGTCTCTTATTGCAGGAGTCCATGGCTGAGCAGGAGGATTAAAAATCATGCAGTGAGTGCCTTCTCTGAGAAGCAATAGTGTAATATCACTGACCCAGGCTTTATAATTGCGTCCTGACATTTTTAATTTGGACTCACCAGTTAGTGGAGCAACAGAAAATGCCTGATGAGGAACATGCATTTGATATGCTGGCTGTGCCATTGGAGGTGGACCAGGAGCTGGTCTTGGTTGTGCCATGGCTGGGGGCACATATGCAGGCATTTGTGGCTGTTGCATTGGAATCTGCTGTATTCCAGCTGCCATTTGTGCTTGAGCTTGCCTTTGCTGCATTAAGCGTTCTTGTGTTCCATCTAAAGAGACACCAGCACCACCAGGGGGTGTAGGAGATCGGGTCTGTGGAAACACTTGTGGCATTTCAGCCTGAATATTTGAACGAGCCAAGGACACATTTGTTAACGTCTGCTGCAACAATTCAAAATGTTCATGTAAACTGTGTTGCCTTTCAGCTTCCTCTAGTAAATTACTTTCGCCAGCAGATGGTGCTGCACCTATAGTTTCGGGCAGGTCTGCGTATGTGGCACTTGTAATTTGATCAGGGAGGATTTCATGTGACGTGTGCACTGCTCTCTGTTTTAATTGGCCTGACACAGAATCCACCAGGGGGTGTGTCTTTGGCTCTGAAGAAGCAGCCAAAATGGCGCTTTTAGAGATTTTTAAGTCACGAGGCTCTCTCTTATCTTGCTCAAGCATAAGCAAATCCATCTTAAACTGGGATAGTTGATTTTCATGATATTTGATATGCACCCGATAGAATTTGATATCTTTCTCACGCTGAGTAAGCTCGGGGCTTTGAGGAGAATAACAAATCTTTTCTTTCTCTGTGTGGGAAGAAAAATGCTCTGCAGTTTGTGAAAACTTTGGCCTTGCACCAAGCATTTCAAAATTTTGGGCTTCTGGGAGGACAGATTGGGGGCAAGGATATTGAGAAGAAATGGCTACTGACCTCAGTCGTAGTTCATCATCTTCAAAAGCGGCTGTACTGTTCTCTCTCCCTTGATGCCTTTCCGAAAGCATTTTTTCAGTTTCCTCACCTGTGGTTTCTTCCAGGCATGTAGCTGAAGCAATTGGTTGGAAGTTTGAAAACCTCCTTTCTGTCTCCTCTTCGTTGGAAAGATCAATCAAATCATTTAGGAAGAGTGGTCTTTTTTTCTTTTTCTTCTTCGGCATGTTAGTAGGTAATTAAAAATTAGCGTTCCGCAGTCGCAAATTAATCATCCTAACTAACTATCCTAGAGGTCTTATCAGAAGTAACAAACAAGGAAAAAAGCCATAACTTTTAACCGTCCGACTGCTACCAGGTGTCAGGGAGTTGATTGATCCCATCCTGGCTCTGGGATAATCGCACCCTGGTTTAGAGGTTTGGACCGAGGCTTTTCCTTGAAAGTATACATTAAGAAAATAAAACCCGAAGAAGTATTTCTAAAAAAACTCATTTTATTGTAAAGGTAAAAATAAAGATAAGTCTTATTATCTAATTAATTGGCTACATCTTGCCAGCGTTCCTGCCTCATCTCTTGGCAGGAGAACAAAGGAGTAAGAAGAAGGATAATGGAGGCTAGAAAAGGAATGCACGCTTGCGCACTTAATACTGATAACAAAACTTGGCAAAACTACAGTAAGCCTATTAGTTCAAAAATGAGAGCTCAGCTGGGAAATACAAGAACGCAGTGACAGTGGTAAATTCCAGTATTTATAAAATTCAGTGCCTATCAGGATTATAATAGACTATCTTCTCTTAACTACATCAGGAAATCATCTCTGAATTTCTCCATGTAGTGCAAGGGTGGCTTCTACTTACCTTTACTACTGGTTCACAATAGGATCGCTTGTGCACACGCCTTGCTTCTGTGCATGTGCAGATCACTTCTGATGAGGTCAGGGTCAGTGGACGGAGCCTCCTGCCGGTTTTACTACTGGTTCTATAGAACCGGTCCGAACCTGGGGCAACCCACCACTGATCTAGTGTATTGGTCTTTCATTAGAAATGGAGGGAAGAGTGTCTTCACACTTATTTTGGGAGCCAGTCTACAAACAGTCTTCTTTAATTAACAAGAAAATAATTTTATTGAATGATTTTTAAGATTGGAAAAAAAAGGAATGATACATTTTAATTCTCTCTTGCTTTCTTATTGCATCAACATTACAATAAGAACTATATCTCAACTATTTTCAGGATCTGCTTATAGCAACACAATGAGCAAACAAAAAACCAGTACACACAGATTTTACAAAAATATAATTTCACACCATGTGCAGAAGCATACCAGGAGACATTGATCCAATAATCTAATAGGCTTCCACGTGCATATTCAAATAGCATATGTGCTAATTAATGGCTTAAGATCAATAAGATTTATCCCATCCATATGGTTGGGCTCAACTGGCACAAAATATAAATACAAGATTCCTAAATGTCTCAGATCAACATGGGTACACCAGAAATGTTTTAGGTCCAGACCACACTGAATGAAATGCGACATGCCTTGTGCTGTACAAACTAATCTCCCATTTATCATAGATAAAACTGGTTAAAGGGTGAGTATCAGGTCCACCATTGTGTCCTGCCATTCTGTTGGAAGGGAGGAGGGGAAAGGAGGCTTGCTGGCATTTTCGCATGCTTTTGCTTTTGCTGTATTGCTTGGGAATTAGGGAGGGTCATTGTCTGGACTCTCTCCCAGCAGGTTCCAGTCTGGTTTCAAGGTTGCCATGCCCTGAGAGTGAACTGTTATCTGCCTAGTATCTCAGCTTTCTCAAAACAACCGTGTGGCATCACACTGGCTACCGGTGGACTGGTTAGGGGGGTTGGGCTTGAGGAAACCAAAGAATTGCTTTGTGCTTTGCGTAGGACTTTTCGGATTCTACCTTGCTTTCTTGCAATCACTTTCTCTCAGTAAAAGTTCTTTCGATTCAATTTAATGGATTTAAGAGTCTTGCTTTCCTGAGGGACCAGCTGGGGCAGGTCCTTACAGCGAGTTTCTAGCATAGTGTCTATTTTTAATGTATATTTCTCTCTCTAGGAATATTAATATCAAAGCTAAAAGAGCATGTAAGCACTAAGAACTCTTACATATATTTCAACTGTTCATATTTAATTTGGAAAAACAGTCCATCCCATAGTTTTAACAGTTGTTTGATCTACTATTCTACCCTACTTACAATAAATACGCAGATTGATTCTGATTGACATTTCACTACATACTAGTTAATTCATTAACACTATATTCATTCATTTTTTCAATCAATCACATTTATGTGGTCACCCATCTCACAACAAGCGACTCTGGGTGGTGTACAATAATGGTGTACCAATAATGGTACAACACTATACCATTATTAATTGGCTCGTAAATCTCTTTGCAAGTGGAAAGATAACTATTTATATCTTTCTCTGTTGAAAAACAGATGATGAAAAAATAAACTAAATAGTTCATTCCTTTTATAACAAGGGTCAAGTACTTTCATGCTAATTCTTACGCAGCAAAGACATAATGTATTCTTCGCACTGTAAGACACATTATTTCCCCTCCAAAAGTGGGTGGAAATGTCTGTGCATCTTATAGAGCGAATATTGTGGTGGGGGGAGGGGGGTTGGTGCTAACTGTCACCGCCTGTCACTGCTGCTGCCATTAGCTGCTGCCGGGGAACGCTGGAGCCTTCGCTGCCAAGCAGTTGATTGGCGATTGGATCGGCCTTCTGGAATACCACCGATCAGCTGTTCTAGGAGGCGGGAATTGCCAGCTCCGTCTATCGCCGTTTGCCGCCTAGAACAGCTGATTGGTGGTATTCTGGGAGGCTGAGCCAACCGCCAATCAGCTGCTTGGCAGCAAAGGCTCCAGTGTTCCCTGGCGGTGGCAGCAGCTCAGCTCAGTTGACCGGTGGTGGGCACAAAGGAGTGGAGCTCTCACGAGCCATGTGCTGGGGCTACGATAACGTGCTAAAGCTGATCAGGCTGTTTGCTACAATGCCGCTAGCCAGATAAATACCGGATGGATGCTGGGAGGCAGAGGCAGATTCCCCACCCCCCTCTAAAGCTAATGTGCATCTTATGGCCGGTGCGTCTTATAGTGTGAAAAATATGGTAAATTTTAACACTACCATGATGTTAAATTATGATAGTGCTTTTGTGTCACTTTTTCATGGTGAAATTTTATTCACCATGAAAAAGTTGTAAAAATCCCAGTGAGTTAGAAGGTGTTATTAAAAAAATAACATCTACTCTTAATTTCTTTCAGGGAAGCACAGTGATCATTTGACAACAAATGCTCAAGTCACACCCTGATTATTAAACTGATGAATGTTGAAGAAAAAAAATCTACAGTATCACACTAAATTTTAATATTGACTTTTAAAACCGGTGTTCAAAGTTCTAAAATAAACATAATAAAATGATCACATTCTAAAGGTTCAGTGCATTCAGCAGCTATAATTTTGCTGCTAATTCAGCTAAGTTGACTTTCAAAAATAACATACTAGTTCATCAAAATATACAATGTGCATTTGCTTTTAAATTAAAATAATAAAAACCATTTAAAGAATTATCAATTGATAGTATGACTAAGTTTCAAAATAATCTACAGCATATAATTTAGAGTCAAAACGCCAAGACAAAGCATGTGGCAAGCCTACACATTTCATGCAGCATGTGTAGCGCAGTCTTTCAGCTTCAAATATCAGTCTTCTTCCAAACAGTATAAAATACCCATCTAAAAAATAGTCAAGGAATCCAATATTTTGTTTTCTCACAAGCTTAGTTTCCCAACATGTATAAGAAAATATCATTTCAAAAGAATTCTTCATTACTTCCAAAATAAAACAAGAAACTCATTTTAGCATGTTTCATCCTTTATATCTCATATATATATATATTTAAAAAATGATTGTACTGCTAAGCAGAAATTCTTTGATGATTCATTAAGACATTAAAATTATGATTGCTGAAGCATCAGGAAAACTTGCATTAAAAAGTCGTAACAGAATGTTAGTGTGTACAAATATTTGTATATTTGCAGGATTATGAGTTCTTGCCCAATAATTTCTTATATTAAGACAGTACACTGTGTTAAGCGATAATATACTTTAGGCTTAATGTGTCATTCTGGTTAAGGCAGCTATGATTTAGCACCAACTGAAATAGGATTGTTAATAAACATGGTTTCTTATTGAAGGATACAGCTCCATGTATGAGGGGACACATACAACTTCTTTTGAGAATTCCACAGGACAATATAATCTGCCAAGCTGTTCTTCATAGAGAGACAAGGCTTCCGTGAGGTTGACACAATTTCCCTGCAAGGGAGCAGGACAGAAAAAACAGTGTGTCAAACAATCTAGTGGAAGGGCAGAGGAGGCAATTATATAAAAAGAAACATTTCATGAATAGGTTCTTTATTATTAGAAGACTTTATAAGTGTGCATAACTATAAATATAATGACTATTGCAACAAAAGTGAAGCATAAAAAGGGCAAAATAGATCATTTTTACAAAAATAGTGATTAGGCAATGTATCAAATGCAACAAAGGCTATTAAATATTGCCAAAGGATAATCTTATACAGCATACAGCAATTAGAATAATGGAATATGAATGTTCCAAGGGCAGATAACTAAGGATATATTTTCTTATTTTACTGCTATTAAAAGCTTTTTCATTAAAAACACTTCATATTTTTGTTACTATTTAAAAAGTGGAAGCTATCAAAATATTACAGAATAGCAAAATATTATTTAAACAAGATCAAATTGTTACATAAAGCTTGGATAGTAATCTAAAATTAACCACAATCAGCAGTGGTTATTTGGTTTTGCTGTCTTTTACAAAGCATATAATTTTGCCCACATCAAATTAAGTAGAATAGTACATAAATAATCTGTGTGTATAATTTAAAAATCACAAATAGAAAAAAGGCACTAGGTAATTTATGGGACAACATACTGAAGTTGTTTAATGGCATGACCAAATCTATATAATGTGAGTAGTCCGAAGTCTTGTTTAATAGACCATCATTCTTGTTAACAAATTCTAATCAATATCTTCAAAAATAAGTAAAACAGAAAAGAAAGCAGGCAAAACAAATTAGATGAATGAAAGATGTAATAATTTAAGATACTCAATATGCAACATTGCATTTAGCAAAGTTCATAAATTTCTTTTCTCTAACAGTATTTATATCAAGAACAGGTAATATTCCACTACATTTGATCTGTATAAATTCATGCTTTAGGATGATTTGTTTATAATCAATTTATGCTCTTATATATTCAGTATACAAATTATGTATACTGTGCTTTAAGGGAAAATGAATGTGAGATGGAAGAAAGATTTAACCCTGAAAAGTATCTTATGGTTGGCAGCTGAAGTGGGGTGCATGCAAGATCTGTCCATAAAGTCTACACAAAGCAAGCTAACTGTGTGCAATGCCTGAAAGAGATTTAAATGCTTCAGTTAACATACTTATACATTTCTCTACCTTACATTGGTTAATGTTTTCTAAACAAATGTATCATGTCATTTCAAATCTTTCCACTAATGAAAAAGAAATCTCTAATACAACCGTATATGGATATGATAGGGTGCTTTGCTAATTCAGGTCCATATTACAATTTAAAACTATTGGTGTTGCAAGTCAACAAGAATATAGGACTTTTAAATGGGCAACGTGGCTCACATATGGACAATTAGCATCTGGAACTGATTGCAGCTGCAATTTAAAAGGAAAATTCCATTTCACTAACATAATTCAGACAGGAGGATTTTTTTTAAGGAAAACCTTCTGAATCGTTTATTTATCTCTAAATCATCCAAGATTTTGTAAGGCTGACCAAATATTGGCCACACCTTCTCTTGTGACAATACTATATTTCTAGCTGGTCTTATGTGCCTTTTTAAAGATGAGGAGGTTGAATTGCAGTCCACGTCTCTTTAAACACTGACGCTCCTGCTTTAGAATTTAATGCACAAAGGTACTAGGATGGAAAATACCTCTGTAAAAATCATGTACCCTGGCTCAGTTCCTTATCTTGCCATGCTATATAGGGATAATAAGGTTTTTATTCTCAGTAACCCCAGAAAATGCCAAGTCAGGAAGTCTAAATTTCAACTATCTAATTGGAATGACATTAAGATCTTGAGTATACCTCATGAGGCATATCTTGAATACTAACTTCCAGAGCATTTAATTTTCTATTTGAATTCCTATATATACAAAAGAATAGATTTTCATGTCATACTTTGGCATATGAATCTCAGCAGCCATTATGGAACTATAGGGCTTGATAAGCAAAACAGTTAAGTCATCTCATCACAAAGCCAGGTTCTCTCCAATAATTTTTCTCTAGGGAAACAAATGTCCAAAAATCTTGTAATCTTTACTATAGCAATTGTTCTGAAAGCTGGCCTGCTTTATTTATTTACCTCGCTTTAATGTATAAAATGAAATGAAAACAACTTATAAAAAGTTATAAAATTGAAGTAAGCCACTTTAATTTAAGTTCTGGCACCAGAGACCAGGAGTCTGACTTCTAGGCCTCCCTTACGCATAAAAGCCATCTGAGTAACTTTGGGCCAGACACTTCTTCTCAGCCCAACCTACCTCATAGGGGTAACTGTTGTGGAAAAGCAGGAAGCAGGGATTCTAGGTATGTTCATCCCCTTGATTTTACCAAATATAAGAAGGTGGGATAATGACATAACTATGTGGTATAAAATATTAAACTATACTTTTATAATTATAGTCCTATGCATTTTCAGAAAAAAAAATAATTTTTTGGACATTTTGGCAACACTGAAAATTAAAAACTTTGAGAACCACAGACCATATTTAATCCTTAATAATGCTGATATAAATAATAGCCTGACAAGATTGTGTTTTTTTATTACATCAAGTATATTTGTGATCTAATACATATTTAAGATTTTAAAAACTATCATTCTATGAAAAAGCTAGTACTGCCATAGTTTTATCAGATTACATCACTCACAACTTAATTTAAATGTACCATATAGTTCCAGTCTCTGAATGTGTTAGTTGACATTTTTAGTAATAAAACTCCGTCTAGTGGTCATATTCAATAATGGAGTGAAATGGTATTCAGGCACCAGTAAATAAGCTACCAAATTGTATACACTAAGCCAGAGTTGTGGTATGTGGTTATAGTTAAGCACAATAAAGAAAAACAATAAAATCACAACACAGTATAAGCCACAGCACATCAGGACAATGTAATGCTTAATTTTAAAATTTTAGTTAATCTCAGCATAACCGTAATTTAATATGTATGTAATTAATTTTAAAAATCAATCAATTACATTTTAGCAACAATTATGAATTTTTATGTCTCCTAGTGCTATATTACTTATCCTAGTGCTTTTAAACTAAGACTTTGTTTTCAATGATTAATAAAAATGGAGAACTTTTTGTATTATTGGAGACCAATGGAAATAGTAGTTCTGCACACCATAGTTTTTTAAAAATCTAATAAATGCATAGTTAAAGAGGTGGACTAGGCAATGGAAGACCAGATTCTCAATAAGTAACATTAGGTCAGTCACTCCCTCTTAGCCCAACCCACCACAGCGGGCTGTTTTGTGGGGAAAAAAGGAGGAACTCTTAAGCTGCTGAAATAAAGGCAGAATATAAATCAAATAGATTACATATATAATAAAACTTTTCTTCTTAACTGGAGTTCTTGACACTTATGAGTAATTTAAAATTATAGAACTAATCATAATCAATTTGCCTCCACATTTCAGAGGCATAAGAGAATGTAACCTGAAATATAATTAATCAAAAGTTCTGGAAAGATTGGGCAAAGTTTGATTGGGCCAGGGGATATGTCAAGCTGGAACTTGGATGGCAGCAATGAATGAAGGAGGGTAGATGATGCAAAGAATTGGAAAAATCAACCATTTTGGAATTTGGTTCTGACAAAATGTAGCTGGCTCAAAACAATTAGCAAAATTTCTGGAATGCAATGATTTTCTCCTAGGTTGGAGGTAGTTTGGTGTAGTGGTTAAGACATAAGGCTAGGAATTGGAAGATCTGAGTTCTAGTTCCGCCTTAATCATGAAGGCAACTGGCTGACATTGGGCCAGTCACTCTCTTTCAGTTCCTCGGAAAAAAGTAACAGCAAACTACTTCTGAAATTTTGCCAAGAAAACTGCAGGGACCTCTCTAGATAGTTACTAGGAAGTCAACACTGACTCAAACAAACAAATAAATTGTGGCAAAACATTTATCTCAAGCATATTCCAACATTTAAAGTAGGATACCTCTGTCTAACTTTACTTTAACCAAAGAGAAAACTTATCCCTGTGGAAGAAATGCAATTAAGTAAGACTGGCAAATATTCCATTA
Organism: Ptyas mucosa; assembly: GCA_012654045.1. Taxonomy (NCBI): domain Eukaryota; kingdom Metazoa; phylum Chordata; class Lepidosauria; order Squamata; family Colubridae; genus Ptyas; species Ptyas mucosa. Next base: position 27,607,070 of record WNWU01013815.1, on the reverse strand, counting down.
AAAGTCAAGTGTGGCTCCCAGGATTTTTCCATTTCAAGAGAATGAAACAATCTTAGCTTCTGATGGAACTCACCTTCAAAAAAACACCTATTCCCGATTCACTACTTTCTGAAGCACAGCATACAACTTAATACTAGGCTTTGGTATTACCCTTTACTCCAAACACACCCTAACATGCCTATCTACAAAGCCATCTAAACAAGGTTCTTTTCAAAATTCCCTATAGTTGCATTATCTACAACAATTCCACCTGTCATACCTGGGTGAAATATTTTCCATCAGGTTTCAAGACTCTCATTGAAAGGTCCAGAATCATTCGTAGAAACTCCCATGTGGAATCTAAATTTAAACGTACTAATTGTTTAATTAGAAATTGAATAATTCATAAATGTTAAGTGATGAGAACAACTACAATTTGCAACATTAGTGTTTGATTTTTAGAATATTCTGTAAATAAAAAGGCATGGAACTTCCTTTAAACATTTTTATAAATATAGGACAATTATTTAGAAAACAATTTCCAGCATTGCAGAAAAATCTATCAATAATTTGTATGTGTGAGGACCAATAATGCTTTTTTCTCCATTTTCCTCCACACCCCTAATATGCACACCTTATAAAACTATACTTCACATACACACTTACCTATTCTATCTATCTCTATTCTTCAGATGCACAGTAAGTTACTCAACTACAAAAGAGATTTTCAAAAGAAACAATTGATAATAAACCTTGCAAGGGAATGCAAAACAGCATTTTGCAAAGGAATGCAATCGCATCCCACCAAAGACCTGGATGTTCCCAATCATGCTAGCTTTTTGTAAGGTATTAAGGACCTGGCTGTTCCCCAGATGTTTGGACCAGATGATTAGTCATGTTCTGCTGGTTAATGCTGCCTGTTGTGAACTGGCCTTTATTTTTGATTTCGGGCACTATATTTGGTTTGTTACATTATTGTTTTTAATCCATGCAGGGTTGACATTTAGGCACAGACCCTTGGCCGCCCCCCTTCGTCCCCAGCCACCCACCTCACCCATTTACAGTCAGTTTTCCTCCTCTGCTGGTCCTCCCCCGGCTATTCTCCACAGCCAATGGGCCCCTTGCCTTCTCTTCCTGCCCATTTGCCCAGGCACCATTTGGCTGCATGGGACAAATAGCCCTAAGCCAATCAGGTGGCTGGCAGAAGCAAAGGTGCTGCAGGGGCAGTGTGCAATTGGCGATCGCAGGGGCTGGGGGGAGGCAACGTGTGATGCAAGATTTTTTAAAAAAATACCGCAGCTACTCCTCAAGTTTTAGGGTCTTGCCCATCTGTCACCAGGACCGGAGGGAGGGGGAGTAGTGGCGGGAGTAGCAGAACCGGGGCCACTGGAGGGGGGCAGACAAGCAAAGAGTGTATTGGGGGGACCAGGAAGGGAGGGAGGGGCGTCTCAAGGGGGCTTCATAAAGACAGCTTAGCTCACAACTCAGTCAGCTCCAACAAAAAAGAGGAGGAAGAACGAAGCCAGCACAGCTTCTGGCACTGCAGGGAAGCGGCTGAGGATGCAGCAGGTGAACAGCAAGGCCGGTGCAGTTTCTGTAATTTAGATTTAGATTTTATTGAACTTCTATACCGCCCTTCTCCCAAAGGGCTCAGGGCGGTGTACAGCCATATTAAAACACATATAAACCACAAAATTTAAGAACAATTTAAAAACAAATATATAAAATTTGGCCCACAAAATTAAAAACTAACAAACACCCAATTTAAAAATTCCTATTAGACCAGCCCGAATTTTTGGAATAAAAGAGTCTTCAGGGCGTGGCGAAAGGTACGCAAGTCAGGGATCATACGAACCTCTAGGGGCAGCTCATTCCAGAGGGCTGGTGCCCCCACAGAGAAGGCTCTCCCCCTGGGTGTCGCTAGTCGACATTGTTTGGCCGACGGCACCCTGAGGAGCCCCTCTCTGTGGGAGCGTATTGGCCGGTAGGAGGCTATCGGTGGCAGAGTCCAGGAGATATGGGGGATGCAGGAGAATGGTAAGGCTGGTGTGGCTTCTGCAATTGCAGTGGGCATTGAGGGGAAGGCCGCAGGTAAATGGCAAGGCCAGTGATTGCATGCCAGTGAGGCTTATGCAATTGCATGGAGGCTGGGGGTGGCATGACAGGTGAATGGCGGTGGTACGCAGCTTGGGGGAGCCCTGCCATTGGCACTCCCGCCTGATGCCTAACAGGCAGTTGTGCTGCCCCCAAGCCGTGTATCACGTCCATTCATCTGCCGCGTCCCCCCAGCCTCCTGCAATCACATAAGCAGTGCCACCTTTGCTGTTCACTTGTGCCCCTCCCCCCATATCCAATTGCAGAAGCCATGCCAGTGTTGCTGTTCACCGGCTACAGCCTCCCAGCTGCCCCCCACAATGCCAAAAGCCGCACAGGCCTTGCTCCTCTTCCCCTCTTTCGTTGGAACTGAGTTGCAAGCCAAGCTGCCTTTGTGAAGCCCCCTTGACACACTCCTCCCTCCCTTCCTGGTCCCCCCAACACTCTTGCCTATCTGACCCCCACCCAGTGGCCCTGGCGCTACTCCCACCACCCCTCCTCCTTCTGGTCCTGGTGACAGATCTGCAAGGCCCCAAAATGTGCGAAGCAGCCACAGTACTTTTAAAAATAATCTTGCATTGAATGCTGCTGCCCCATCCCCCCCCCCCCCCCCGCGTCTGTGATTGCCCATTGCACGTTGTCCCTGCAGAACCATTGCTTCTGCCTGCCACTCGATTGGCTGGGAGCTATTTGTCCCATGAGCCAAAGTGGCACAGCAGACTAATGTACTGTTAAGTAACACCAGCTGCCTGCAATTACGGCAAGTTCGAACCTCACCAGGCTCAAGGTTGACTCAGCCTTCCATCCTTCCGAGGTAGGTAAAATGAGGACCCGGATTGTGGGGACAATAAGCTGACTTTGTATAAAAAAGAACACTGCTTCATACAAAAGTATGAAGGCTATTGCTTAACTGAGTCTCCGGAGAAGTGCGGCATATAAATCGAACCAATAAATAATAAATAAATAAATACATAAATAAATAAATAAATAAATAAATAAATAAATGCATGCCCAGGTCAAATGGTTTCTGGGAGAATGGGCAGGGACAAAGGGCAGGGGCCCATTGGCCATGGAAGGGCCAGCAGAGAAGGAAAGCTGGTTGTAAATGGGCTGAAGCGGGTGGCTGGGGGCAAAGGAGGTGCGACCAAGAGTCCATGTCTAAACATCCCATTCTGTCCTTGCACACTGCACACTAACCACTGTTGTGAGATGTGTGATCCTCCCTTCAGATTTTCCACTAGAACCTATGGAGGCTGGAGTAAGTCTGTAGAAAGTAGTTCCGCATGAATAGACAATTATCTTCCCCAATTTGAGCTTTCTACATATTCAGACAAATGCCCCAAAGGTATTATTTTTAATAGGAAAATAAAGCAGAAATACAATAAAAGTTTAAAAAATAACCTTCTTCTGGAGATGTGGAGATTGGAATAGCTGTCAAGTCGTTAATTACATAATCAAACATTCTTTCTTCTTTGGCATATCTCTTCAGGACTGGGATACAATCTTCTATTAGTACCTAAAAAAGTAGTAACATTTTGTCTACTTAACATAATAATGATGTCCATAAGGTGACTAACTAGCACTTTCTGTAGTAGTCATGAGGAATGAAGTAGCCCAATTCTTCATCAATTCAACTGTTCTGTCACCCAAGAAATCATGAACTAGTATCAATATAAGGCCTCTTATAGATCTACATTGTTCAGAGATTTGTTCTCTATAATCAAGACAGCTCAAGTCTTGATTGAAGTTGGTGGCAACAGAGGAAGCATAGTTACATCGCAAAAATAGCAGGCTCCGCTGAGCCCCACAAAATCCAGCCAAGAACTGCTGTCAGGAGACCCTATGGCCATGATGGCGAACCTATGGCACACGTGCCACAGGTGGCACATGGAGCCATATCGGTGGGCACGCGAGCTCAGCTCCGGCACACATGTGCGCGCCGGCCAGCTGATTTTCGGGCCTTCCGGGCCCACTGGAAGTCAACAAACAGGCCGTTTCCGGCCTCCAGAGGGCCTCCAGGGGGTGGGGAAGGCCGTTTTTGCCCTCCCCGGGCTCCTAGAAAGGCTCTGGAGCCTGGGGAGGGCGAAAAACGGACCTACCGTGCCCACTGTGCCATTGCGCGCCAAAAGCAGGGGAAGCACGGGTCACACACACATGCGTGGGGCGGAGTGCATAGAATTATGGGTGTGGGCACGCATGTGCGTGACCCCCACGCACTCCCCACGCTTTTGGCACGCGATGGCAAAAAGTTAGCCACCACTGCCCTATGGAGTCAAAGCTGCCTTGTATGGGTGGCAAAGAAAGGAGAGGCGCTTCATGGACCACAAGGAACTTGCAATTTCCTTGTTAGGTCCGAAGCAAGCTCGCCTGAGTGGCAGCAGGGACGATAACCATTTTTGGCAAGTCACAAGCTGGGACAACTGGGACCCTAAGATTTTTTCTTTTTGTAAAAAGTTTTTCTTTATTTTTTACACACACACAAACATACAATATTTTTTTGCTGAACAGAATGTTTGGCCGGTTAACAAATTTAAACAATTTTTAATCTTTACAACTAAAATTACCATTTCTATACCTCCTTTTTGCCATAGTGTTTATTTTATCTATTTTTTACCAATATCACCCTTCATTTTCTTCTCTAATTTTAACCAAATTCCAATTTTCCCTTCTATTCTATATTATGCCCCTTCTTATTGTCATCTGTTTTTATATCCATCATCAGAATAATTATTTTTATGTTACAATTGTTCAATTCTTATAGGAATAGTGAACCCACTTGTTTTATAACTTACATTTTCTTAAGTAATACAGTCCAACATTTTAATATAATCAGTTACTTATATAAATATCTTTTCTATTTATATATTCAAACACAAAAAGAAAAAGAAAAAAGAATAAAAACACAGCTATTCCAATTAGTTCCATTTTTATACATCAAATAATTTCCCCATATGTTCCTCCAAACCACATCTTAATTATTTCTACTTTCATCACAATATGCCATTAAAAATTTCATCTATTACAATTTTCTTAATTAAATTTAAAAATAATCTGACTGTTATCCTCTACTTGCTTCCCTTATGTATTGTTTCAAATCTCAATCATTTTATACACACCACCATAAATCATTAAAAGTATTTCAATTATTACATTTTAAACTTATTCATATTTCTCAAAGAAAAAAAACCCAAAACTCATCATTATCTAGATTTCAAAAATATAAATGATAATATTCCAATTATTGTACAATTCATTTTCACCATCATATACTTTACCATTATTTCTTGCTACAATTCACATTTCAATTCTAAATGTATACCTCAAATTCCTTTTTCATTTCTTTCTCTTTTTCTCCGTTTTCAATTTTATTTTTACCTTTTTCTTTCCCCTTTCCTGCACTTTAAAATCATGATCTCTCCTATTTTGCCCTATATTTCCCATTGTTCCCTCTCTCTTTTCTCTTTTTTAAATTAACCACTGTTTAGCCTGCTGTTTAACCCAATATTGTCATTCTGGATATCAAAGTTCTGGATTCTTCTCTTCTGCCCTATATTTCCTGTTGTTTTCCACCCTCTTTCTCTTTTTTATTTTTTCACTGTAAATCCCAGTGTAATCATTTAAATTCTTTATATCCTTTCTGTTCCACTCTTCTTTCCATATTTGTCTCTTTCTATCCTCCCTATTTCTTTCATTGTTAATTCCAATGTAATCTTAAAAACCTTTTTATTATTACTATCCACATATTCAAATACATGTTCACATTTGGTCTCATTTTCTTTATCTTCTTTATCTTCAGCCTCTGTGTCTCGCTTCTCCCTCTTTGTTTCCTTGTCAGCTTGCATATGTTCTATCTCGTTTTTTATGTCCTCAGATTTTGATTCCCCATGTATCATTGTAATTATTTCTCTTATTTCCATTTTCCATGAGAAGTACATCGTTTTAATCATTTCTCTAATTTCCTGTGCCTTTTTATTCTTTTTAAACTGATATTGTTCCAATTTTAAAAGTTCAGTAGTATTCCTCCCCCCGCCCCAAAGTCAAGCCGCTTGCAAACAAAGGAATCCTCCCCAAAAGTTCTCACGGCTGTTATCTGTAAAGTTCACAATTTTCCAAAACACAAACCAAGTTACAGTGTTCCTTTTTGCTCCTGAAGGTGTCTCTCTGTAATCCACAATTTCCGGTTATCTAACAAGTATCCATTTTTTTTCACTATATTAACAGTCTTAACCAGTTTCTTTTTTTCTTTTTAGCTTTAAGAATACCAAGTCAATTTTGAAGTCCAGTCCAAATTTAAATAGCTTTTCTTTTTCCTTTTTCCCTTTTGTTTATACAGCACTTCTATTACAAGTCTTATTATCCATTCTCTTTTTATTTTTCTTAAAGTTCATGAGAAAGAGAGAAAAAGGATCTAATTATTCCTTTCCGATCCTTTAATCAATCTTGGGGTAATTTCTTTCATTTTTAAAATTTTCCAAATTATTTTCCAGATCGTTTTGTTCAAAGGTCAATTTTCTGTTTTTTTCCTTTGTCTCTTTAAAGATACGCTCCAATATCCTCTTTTCTTCCCCCCCATGCTTATTAGCCGCCGTTTTCTCGCTAGGGGTCTTCAGGTTTAAAAAAAAAAATTCCTTATTGTGAGTTGGCTAACACTCACCCGGCTCAAAAAACTCAGTTCAATTCACCACTCCTGCTCCATTCTTAGTCCGGTTGCCCCAGCTTCATGATAGCCGCAATGGCTGCCGCCTCCCGCCACCAAGTCAGAGAGCTACCTCTGACAATCAAGGAACTTGCCTGTTCCTCTTGGTCTTCCGAGGTGACTCTCCTTCATCCCTGTCCCTACAGTACGGTTCCGGTCCGAAGACCCCTTGGCAACGGTTCGTCAGTCCAGGTTTCTGCAGAGCTCATCGGAGCCCACAAATTCCCTGACTGTCTTGCCGTGACTCTTCCGGTCGAATCTGGGACCATAAGATTCGTGCTGGAACGGTCCATGGACAGAACATTGAAACTGGGTAAGATAACTTCCAACTCTTACTCTAAAGACTTAACTTAAGTACAAGAATGTCAAAACATAATCTCCAAGCATTAAGGAAGTGGCAATTAAACACACGGAGAAGATTAAAGACTGAAAATTAAGAGGCAAAAGAAATGCCCAAAGGAAGCTTTAAAATATAGAAAACCTGGGAAAAAAGCTTAAACAATCTGAAAGGTGATTTTTGGGAGAAACTGTCTTTTATTTGTATCTTTAAACCCCCTGGACTTATTGGATAATCAGCTGTTTTTGACATACTGTTTAATTAATGTTGGAGTTTGGAGCAGGAGAGCCATCTACTGGACAAAGAGGGGCACTACAGCGTGAGAACGTTTAATGAAATTGAAGAATGTCTAATGTACATAACAAAAGAAAGTAAACAATACCTGGAAGGCAGCCTGACCTTGATTCTATTTTAGAAGACGATTTGGATATTTTGAAATACTTAGTGAATTTCTTTTCTTTTTTGAAGTTTGTTAAGATGAACTAAATTGTAAATAACTAAACTCTTATTGAAACTGGTTATTGGATTGTGGACTTGAAAGATTGGAGGAAACCTAGTGGGTTAATTTGGATTTGGATTATTAATGCTATTAGACAGAACATTCTATGAGGCAAAAGAAGAAAGGCGATAAAAGAAAAGAGAAAAGAAGAAAAGTTAAATAAAACAGTGGAGACCGAGCTCCAGCAGGGTGCCTGACCCAAGGAGCAAGCACCCTGGCCGTTAGCACAGATGAATCCCTCCCAGTGAGGCGATGCCGCAGGGCTACTGGCACCCCAAGAGTTGGTGAGGGGCCTGTCGCATCAGGAGCCATACCGAGCCGAGATGGACATGGCAAGTGGTCAGGTATTCCAAGAGCCCCAGATCACATCAGCCCGGGCTGAGCGCACCATAGTTTTCAAGTGGAGAGGTACAAGAACCCTTAAGCTCAGTGAATCCAGGGAGTGGGGGCCCCTGCCGCCTTCAAGGAGCCAATCTCTAGCCAGTCTCCCCGAGAGATTTGGCGAACTTAGCATTGGCAGCATGACCCAGCTCCCTCCTAGCAGCCAGAACAGCTGGGTCTTGGCTCAACTGACATTCAACTTCTCTGGTCAAGGGAAGTCAAATAGAGTGAGGCTTCCGCCACTTTCCACTCAGTGCAGAGTGGATCGCAATTAGGGCTTCCCCGCTTAGCCTGATCTACTGGGATGACAGCTCAGCTGGGAGCCACTGCCAGCCAGCAGCCAGGGCCTCTGGGCCAGTTTAGTCCTGTAATGCAGAGGCAAAATAGCCCTATGCACCAACCACCCATTTGGCTGCCTCCTGCGGATCAGATCCCCTGGATGGGCATTCTTTCCCCACCAGGGGTACGTTCAATGTCAATGGATGCCAACACCAGCTCCCCAGCCAGCCCCAGCACCACTGCGAGCACCTCCAGCCGCTGCCCTCACTTTCAATTTGATTGAACTCCTGGAAAGCTGGCATATTTTCTGAACCAGATCTGGTCCCACCTCGACCGTTATGGCGCTCAGTACCAATCTGACCAAGAGATGATCTTGGCCATTGCGGATAAAATGAACTGGGATGCAGCAGAATGGATAGCCCAATTACACAACAAAGGAGCCCCTGTGCTGGATGCCGAAGACGAATTCCTGCAGTTGCTGAGGACCCTATTCAAAGACACTGCCCAGGGGCAAGAGGCAGAGCTGAAATCAAGGACCTAAAGCAGAGAGGCAGGCCTGCAAAGGAGCTGGTCTGAGAATTCCACAGAGTGGCAGGAAAATTAAGAGACTGGCCAGAACACCTTTTTGTCCACCATTTCAAAGAGGCTCTGGACCAGGACCTTTGACAAGCCTGCGCCTTCAGAGTGCTGGGCACTGGCACCCATTCCCCAGGTGCGGACCCAGTTGGTCCCAAGGGAAAGAGGACTCCGTGCAAACCAATGGACAAAGGGAATCTCACCCGGCAAGCCATTAAGGTTCCTCCCCCCATCAAAAGGGGGAAACTCTGACTCCGGGAACCCCGCCAGTAAAGACAGCAAAGATGACCCAAGTTAAGTGAGGCCATCCGCCCCTTTGCCATAAAGTCCCAGATAGTTGTGGCCAGAACAGGAGCTCAAGGGGACATAAAGGCCATCACAGACACCGGCCATCATTACAGACACTGGCCATCATTAGGCACCCAATGTCTAATCAGTCTGCCCACTGTCCAGAAGCTAGGGAAAAGCATAAAGCCCCTAGTTCGTACCGTACTCTTTAAGCAAGTTGATGGTACATTAATAGGTGGAGCCCTAGTCACTGAACTCATGAGGCTGGAAATGGGTCACCATTGGGAGCTCATGCGCTTCATAATGGCTCCAAAGATGACAATCTCTCATTATGGGCCTCACCTGGCTGGACAAGTGGGGGCCTACCATCACATGGGAGGATGGCTACCGAAAGCTAAGAATAGGAATGGACCTATTCGACCCCAACCCGGGTGAGATGGTAGCAGCCACTGCGGATGTGCCACCAGACCTGGCGGACGCATTCAGCAAGCAAGAGTGCAATTCTTTGCCCCCCTCACCATCCCACTGACTGCAATAGAATTCGTGCCAGAGATAAGCTGCCCAAGCCAAAGATGTACTCCATGACCCCCCGAGAAATGGATGAACTGAGAAAATACATCGACACCAACTTGGCGAGGGGCTTTATTCAAACCGCCAAATCTAGGATGGCAGCCCCAGTACTTTTTAAAGAGAAAAAAGACAGGGGGATGAAGCTCTGCGTGGATTTACGCAGTGTCAGGCCTGGAAGCCATCTTTGTATTGGATCTTTAGGCTTGCCACATTTAGTGCTGTGGGAAACTGGGAGGGAGGATTGTATGGAGCAGGGGAGATTATATATAGTCATAATAACATTCCTTTCTCTGAGAGTCAAGGACATCTTGCCCTGGAGTGGTGTGACTGGGAGGCATCTCCAGTTGGGGTGGTGCATTGACTGGGCCATGTGATGGGTGCTGGGCCAGGACTTGGACTTTTCTATGGGTGAGGAAAACCTGGAAGCTTTCAGATTTGGGTTTTCCCAGATGTGCCAATATGACATCTCTAATAAAATGGAATTTTGAGGAACTTCTAGCCTTGGAGTCTTCTTTCGTTGGGAGTGTTACTTGGAACCCTGACATGTTGTATGCATGGAAAAAACCTACCCCCTAGCCCCAGTGAAGGACATGCTAAGCCACCTAACAAAGGGCAAGGTGTTCACTAACTTAGACCTGAGAGAGGCATACTATCGAGTGTGGATTAAGGAGGGGTACAAGTGGAAGACCGCCTTCAACTGCCCGTTAGGCAGCTTCCAGTTTAAACTCATGCCATTTAGATTACAGGGAGCCCCTGCTGTCTTCATGCAGCTGATCAATGAGGTGCTGCATGAGCATCTGTACTAGGGGGTCTTAGTCTATCTGGCTGAAATTCTGAAATTCTCATATTCAGCAAGACAGTGGAGGAACACATCAAGTACTGAAGAAACTCCTAACAGCAAAGCTGTACACAAAGCTGTCAAAATGCGAGTTTCACAAGATACTCTAGACTACCTGGGCTACCAAGTGTCAAACGAGGGAATTGAGATGGACCCTGGAAAAGTAAAAGTGTTGTTGGAGTGGCAACCCCCACACACCCGCAAGCAACTCCAGAGCTTCCTTGGGTTTGCCAACTTTTACAGGCAGTTCATTCCTGCTTTTGCTGAGGTAGCCTTGCCCCTGATGGAGCTGCTGAAAATGGGGGGATGCCCCAAAGCCACTGCCGAGCCAACCACTGGCTTGGTCCTTGGACTGCCAGCAAGCATTCAAGAAACTGAACAGACTCTTCATAGAAGAGCTCATCCTGCAGCACCCCGACCCCGAACGGCCATTTTTCGAACAAGCCCATGCTAGCGACATGGCTGTAGCAGCAGTACTCTTGCAACAAAACCCCCAGGGCCAGCTCCAACCCTGTGCATATGTATCCACAAAACTCACAGACACTAAAACACAATGGGCAACATGGGAGAAGGAAGCCTATGCAGTTAGATGGGCACTCCTCTCCTGGCGGCACTTCCTGGAAGGGAGCAAAGTACCATCTGAGGTTTGGATTTATCACAAAAACCTTGAGGACCTAAAGACCCTGTGAAAACTCTCTCCCAAGCAAGTTTGCTGGGCGCAGTACTTTGAACATTTCAATTTTGAGCTTAAATACATCCCAGGGGGAAAGAACCTGCTCGCGGACACCTTGTCAAGAAAGCCACAGTCTAATAGCTGCTGAAAGGTCGTTCACGCCATCATTCCCCCCTCTCAACCAGTGGCTCAGGTCATCACCAGAGGCCAAGCTAAACGCCGGGACGACCCTGGAGGGGATCAAATGACATCGCATTGAAGTCTGCCCTCCCAGCTGACCAATGGCTTGCTGACAACAAGGATGCCCTGACATTAAGGGATGGGCTAGCCTGGAAGGGGTCTAAATTGTATGTCCCCACCAGCCTGAGGCTCCAAGTCCTACAACGCAGCCATGACTCCAGGCTGGCTGGCCATTTCAGATTCCTAAAAACCCTTCATCTGACCAGGAGACAGTTCTGGTGGCCCAAGATGAAGGCAGACGTAGAGGATTACATTAAGAGTTGTACCATGTGTGCCACCATGAAGATGAAACCAGGAAAGCCCCCCAGACTCGTCCAACCAGTGACGGACCCCTGCCGGCCGTGGGAGGAAATTGCTATGGACTTTATATTTGAGCTCCTGGACAGTGGAGGAAACACAGTCATTTGGACTGTGATTGACCTATTCTCGAAGCAAGCCCACTTCACTGCCTGCTCAGGATTGCCCTGAACCAGAAAACTAGCCAAGATGTTCATAAAGCAGGTATACCAACTGTACTGAGTGCCTCACAAAGTCATCTCCAACCCGGGGGGGGGGGGGGGTTTCCAATTCATGGCAAAGTTCTGGAGACAAATCTTGAGGTTGATAGGATCGACCCAGGGCTAAGCTCAGCTTTCCATCTGAGCACAAATGGGGCATCCAAATGTGTGAACACCATAGTGGAGCAGTACCTGAGCTGCTACATGGACTATCAGCAGTCCAACTGGGAGGACTTGTTGCCCTTTGAGGAGGTGGCTTACAACAATGCAGTGCACAATAACACTGGGTTGACCCCTTTGCAAATCACCAGTATGGAATTTGCTCCTATGCCTAAGCTGCCCTGAGAGCTGCCCTTATCCATGACCCTGAGAGAATGCATGAAATCGCTGAAGCTGGGAAAATACTAAGCGAGCTCTAGTGGAAGTGGCAAAATCGTACAAAAAGCAAGCCCTGCTCCCCCCAGCCTCCCTACCAGGTGGGAGATCGCATATACCTGTCAACGAAGTATCTCAAGTTAAGATTGTCGTGCAAAAAGCTTGGACCTAAGTTCTTAGGACCATTCCCAATAGTGAAAGTTATTAACTCAATGATGGTACAGCTTAGACTCCCATGACTGCTAGGGAAAATGCGTCCAGTCTTTCATAGCAGCCTGTTAAAGCCAGCGGCCAGCTCACAATTGAGATCAAGGGATAGGGCAGAAACCTGTAGTGGTGCAAGGCAAGGCACACTATGAAGTTAAGAAAATACTGGATTCCAGGTTGCACTGTGGGCACCTGCAATACCTGGTCCATTGGAAAGGGTATCCTTTGTCTGAGGCCACCTGGGTTAAGTGTTGGGCTGTAAAAGCTGACAGATTGGTGAAGCAGTTCCATGAGAAATACCCTAGTAAGCCAAAGGGCCCCCCTGGGGGGGTGGGGGAGAGGTGGTTATGGTTGATGTTACTAACCCCCTCTCATTCCTTTCGTTGCAGGATGTTTTCTTCTGCTGAGGGGGGGGGAAGCCTGTCAGCTCTGGAGCTGTTTTCCTTGGTGTCTTCAGGGCTGCCACAGCAATGGCTGGGCAAACTGTGGGAACGGGAGGGAGAGGTAGAGATAGCGAAGGTTTTGTAACCAAAACAAAATTCTTTCCTCTGAGATCCAAGGACGCCCCCACCAAGTGTGAAGAGGTGGGACACAAGTGGGATGAACTTTGGACTGTGACCTGATTGGGCCATGTGATGGTCTGACGGGGCAGGAGGGGAAAAAATGTGGTTTTTACTAGGGGTAACCTGGGGGATTTTAGATTCGGGTTTCCCCAGATGTGCTGATATGACATGACTAATACATTTCTACTTTGAAAAATATGCCTGCCTCGGAGTTTTGATTCTGTTGGGAGTGTTACTTGGAACCCTGACAATGGGTTTGTTAAAAGCAGATCATGCCAAACCAGTCTTATTTCATCTTTCAACATAATGACTAAATTAGTAGACCAGCGAAATACTGTAGACATAATATACTTAGACTTCAGCAAGGCTGAACAAAGTAGACCACAACCTACTTCTTGGTAAGCTAGAAGAAAGTGGGATAGCAACACCATCAGATGGATTTGTAACTGGCTGACAAACCGTACTCAATGAGTAGTCCTTAATGGTACGACATCTACATCAGCAGTCACCAATCAGTGGTCCATGGACCACTGGTGGTCCGTAAGAAAATTTTGGTGGTCTGCAGAAAAATTATTTGCATTTTTTATATTGCACTAACTACTATTTATCTTTTTGAAAAATCCGTATTATTGGTCAGCGGGATTTAAAATTATGAATTTAGTGGTCCCTGAGATCCAAAAGATTGGCAACCCCTGATTTACATGGAGGGAAGTAATCAGTGGGGTACCACAAGATTCCGTCTTAGGCCCAGTACTCTTCAATATCTTCATAAATGACTTAGATGAGGGAATAGAAGGTAAACTTACCAAATTTGCACATGATACTAAACTGGCAGGAATAGCCAACAAACTAGATCAGTGGTGTCAAACTGGATTTCTTCGAGGGCCAGATCAGCATTGTAGCTCTCCTCCGCAAGCTGGAGGGGGAGATGGGACGAACTCCTACTGCAGCACCCTGCTGGCCAAAACAGAGCAGCCCCCCATGCCGCATTTGGCCTTCCCAGCCTCCAGCAGCACTCTGCCGACCAAAAATGGGTCACTCAGAGGTCTCGAGGGCCCTGTGTGGCCCATTTTTGGCCTCCCCGGCCTCCAGCAGCATTCTGCCGACCAAAAATGGGTCACTCAGAGGTCTCATGAGGGCCCTGTGCAGCCCATTTTTGGCCTCCCGGGCCTCCAACTGTACTCTGCTGACCAAAAGTGGGCCATGTGGAGGCCTCGTTTTGGCCAGCACAGGCACCATGGGCCAGTCCTTTGATAGTTCCAGGCCGGCCCCACAGGCCAGATTTAAGTACCCCATGAGCCAGATGTGGCCTGTGGTCCTTTAGTTTGACACCCCTGCCCTAGATGCTAGGTTCATGATCCAGATGGATCTTGACAGACTTGAATATTAGGCCCTATCTAACAGAATTAAATTCAATGTAGAGAAAAGTAAAGTCTTACACTTAGGCAAGAAAAACCAAAAGTACATATATAGACTGGGTGAAACCAGGCTTAATAGCAGTTAACTGTGAGAGGAATCTTGGAGTTTTAGTGGACAACCAATTAAATATGAGTCAACAGTGTGCGGCGGCAGCCAAAAAAGCCAATGCAATCCTAAATTGCATTAACAGAGGGATACAATCAAGATCATTTGAGGTACTAATACCACTCTATAAAGCCTTAGTATGACCAGACCTAGAATACTGCACAGTTTTGATCACCACACTATAAAAAGATGTTGAGACTCTAAAGAGAGCGCAAAGAAGAGCAACCAAGATGATTAGAGGACTGAAGGCTAAAACATATGCTGAATAGTTGCAGGAACTGGACATGGCTAGTCTAATGAAGAGAAGGACTAGGGGAGACATGATAGCAGTGTTCCAAGGAGGAGGGGGTCAAGCTATTTCCCAAAGCACCTGAAGGCCAGACAAGGAATAATGGATGGAAACGGAACAAAGGAAAGATTCAACCTGGAAATAAGGAGAAATTTTCTGACAGTGAGAGCAATCAGCCAGTGGAACAGCTTGCCTTCAGAAGTTGTGGGAGCTTCATCACTGGAAGCTTTCAAGAAGAGACTGGACTGCCATCCATCAAAAATGGTGTAGGGTCTGCTTGGGTGGGGGGTTGGAGTAGATGACCTACAAGGTCCCTTTCACCTCTGTTAATCTGTATCTGTAAATTAGAAATTGAATGTGGTATTTTTTTGCATGCAAAGCATGCACTCTAATATTGATCTAAGGATCTCTTGCTGGAGTTTGAACAGAGAAATCATGATGAGTTTGAATCAGAGAAATCATTTTCTACTTTCATAACTCTCAGAAAGGGCAAGCCAAAAGACAGGATTTTGGAAAAGAGGGGGCAGCTACACTCTGCTAGGCTACTCAAATGGGGAATGAGCACAATCTTTTCTTTAAACAGCATTCCAGTCTCCTATAAATAGCATGACTTGTCTTCTTTGTTGTGTCAACTGTTCAAGGTGTGCTTCTTTTGTAACTGAACAGTCTTGGATCACTGTAATACTGATTCGTTTGCCATTTCTTTCCTCCATAGATTGTATTTAGTCTGGTAAATCTTATTGGGATCACAAGCCTCTTTACCATTACTGGTACAGTAATGATCCATGAAGCCAACAATAAGTAGATGAGGGAAGAGTTTTTCCTCTTCTCTTTGCTGCTCTCTAATGGTCTTGTAATACCTTCCTATTTAAAGTCCCACTGTTTGTTCTATGAAAAATTCCTGGATCTGCTTCCGATTTCATACTGATGGAATGCAGAGCATGCAAAGGTAGCAGATCTCCTCTATCTATACGATGCCAGTCCAGAACTTTGCCCACTGTAAAGTATATTTTTGTTCATGCTCATATCTAATAAATTTCAGCTTATTTGTTATGCTAAATAAAATTATAAAACCTATGTTAATATACATACTGTCAAACTTCGAAATGTGCCCTGTTCTCGCTTGCCACAGACTATGGGGGACGGGGGGGCGGGGGCTGGGGAGGAATGCCAGCCTAGACAAGGAATCATCCCATGGGAACCAAGGTCATCTCAATAGATGTTTGGCAAGAGCCTGAAGGAGTTGCCATAGTGGCACCAGAACACCTAATTGGACAATGTGACCTGGTAGAAGGAGGGGTGAAAAGAATTCATTTTATAATTAGGCAAAAATTGCGGAATTAGACTTGGTTTTGCTTCATGCATGCCAAAATGATATTCTCAATAAAGTTACGTCTAAAGAGATCTGATAGTCTTGAATTGCTGGCTTGGTTGGGTTCGTCAGTCAGAACCTTGACATTAAACCAACTCTCACTTCTCAGACTTTAATCAACAAATAATCTCTTCGGGGTCCTGAGCCACAGCCACCTACCCGGTCACCACTGGGAGGACAGCAAAGACTCAGGAAAGAGTGCTGAAATGGAACCAAAGGGAGAGCCTGCAGCAAAACCTGATGTGGGCCTGATGAAGGAGGGAGCGGAATGGGATGAGTCCACAAGGTAGAAATACCAGCCTGCCACAGCACCCAGTGACGTCTTGCAGAACCATGCCTCAGGGTTAAGCAGCTGAGGGAGAAGTTTCTGCATCTGGAAGTGTGCAGAGCAGAGCTGGCGCGGAGGATAGAACCATTGGCTGAAGTTGAAGCCCAGCCAGGCCCACTGTCCCAAGTCGGAGCCCAAGCCTGGCTGCTCAGCAGGGGCAACCAGCCACCCCAGAAAGCCACTACCTCAACCAGCCCTGCCCCAAGGCAGGGTCCTGTGAGACACCACCAAGCTGCAAGCCCACCTGCAGGTGCTGCTGGCCAGCTGCCACCCCAGCTGGGGTGGCCCAGTGCCCAGCTATGGCCCTACTCCCTGGACTTCCCTGGATACTGGGGGTTCCCACCTCCACCCACAGATCCTTCATCGATAAAGGCCACGCTTGACAGGAGCCCAGAGAAACTGTCATTCTCCTTGAACCAGGTGTGGGCACACTTAGATAGGTACGCCCTAGCCTATCCCGATGAGGTGATAATGGTGAACGTCATGACAAAGACACGCCAGAGCTGGAGAACATCAATGCTTTCTTGACAGAATTGAGAGCCATGTTCAAAGATGAGACCCAACTCCAGAAAGCTGAATCGGAGATACGGACTCTCAGGCAAGGGAACCAACCGGTGGCAGAATACATACATGAGTTCTGGAGAGTTGCAGGCAAGCTAAGGGACTGGCTGGAGTAGCTACTGGTCTATCACTTTAGGGATAGCTTGAATTGGGAACTATTCCACACCTGCCTGTCCCAGGGAATACACGGCCAGATCCATGACTGGTATAGGATGGCAATGGTGGTGGACCTCAACGTAAGAGAATACAAAAAGCATGGGGGTCCCAAAGCCAAACCCAAGAAGAGCCAAGAACGGTGCCTACTGGGACAGAGACCAATGCTTCACCGGTAGCTGTCTCCTCAGCCCTTCTGGGATGTGAAGCCAGTTTGTGTTTCCGGTGTGGTCAACAGGTCCACAGGGCAGCCAAGTGCATGCACCCGTTCCCCGAACAGCAGTGAGGACCCCCGCCAAGCCGAAGCCGCAGTGAAAGGCGTGAGAGAAGTCGAACATGGCGCACCTGGTCATAGAGGTCTCCTCCCCCACAGTGAAGGGGAGAGAATTCTGACTGAGGAACAGCAGCCAACCCTTTACAAGAATGAGGATGAAGGGGAGAGTAACCCGATGGTAAGTGGAGCCATTTGCCCTTTTTCAATCTCATTGAAGATCACAGCACCAAGTTCAGGGGCCAGAGGAGAGATAAAGGCTCTCATAGACTCAGACTGTACCTGGTATTTAATGAGCTTGCAGATAGTGCTGAAGCTGGGAATACAAGTGAAAAGGCTGTCCCAATCCATTCAAGCAGGCAGATGGCTCGCTGATAGGGGGTTCTCCGGCAACACACCTAACAGAGCCCATGCAACTAGAGATAGGGCAACCCCGAGAAACCATCCAATTCATGATGGTGCCAAAAATTACAGGCAGTAATACTAGGGTTGTTCTGGTTAGACAAGTGGGGCCCTACCATATGGTGGCAGAAAGGAGAGAGATGAATGGCTCTGGAGAAAGGACCCTCCCCTTCAGCAGAAAACCTGAGCAAAGGGGTTTCGAAGCGGTGGAAGTTTGAAGAGGGGGAGCCCGAACACTTGAAGGCCACTTCTGAGCAGCCATCAGGGACCCTGCCCATCCCCAAAAAGTACAGAGACCTGGGGAAGGTGTTCAGCAAGAAGGAATGTGACATCCTACCCCCCCACCCCACCCCCACTGAGTACACTACTGAAATCCTGCTGGGAGTGAAACTCCTCAAGCCAAAGATGTACTCCATGATTCCAAAAGAGATGGAGGAACTGAGGAATTATATTGACAAAAACCTAGCCCGGGGCTTCATACAACCAACCAAATCCAGTGTAGCGGCCCTACTGCTGTTTAAGAAGGAAGGGTCATTGAGGCTATGTGTGGACTTTAGGGGGGATAAACGAAATGTGTGCATGGAGAACATGTACCTCCCCCTTCCCCAATGAAGGACGTGTTGGGCTACTTGGCCAAGGGGAAGAACTTTACAAAGCTAGATTTGAGGGAGGCATACTGCAGAGTGAGGATCAAGGAAGGCAACAAATGGAAAACCTTTAACTGCCCATTAGGAAGCTACCAGTTTAAAGTAATGCCATTTGGGATCCAGGGAGCCACAGCAGTATTCATGCAACTAATTAATGAGGTACTGCATGACCACCTGAACAAAGGGGTCCTAGTGTACCTTGATGACATCCTCATTTACACAGAGACAATGGAGGAGCACATAAAATTAATATTCTTAATTAATACTCGAGGGCAAACCTATACGCCAAACTGTCCAAATGCAAGTTTCACAAGACCTGCCTGGACTACCTGGGCTACCAAGTGTCATGCAATGGAACAGAGATGGACCTGGGGAAAGTGAAAGCCATACTAGAGTGGCAAGCCCCTCAAACTTGCAAGCAGTTAAAGCTTCCTGGGGTTTGCAAACGTTTACGGGCAATTTATCCCCTCCTTCATGAAAATCATCCTGCTGATCACTGAGCTGTTAAAGACAGGAGGAGGGGAAGAAAAACCTCAACCAAGTCAGCCACTGAACTGGATGATAGAGTACCAGGGGGCTTTCAAGGAATTAAAAAGACTGTTTGCAGAGGAGCAGTCCTAAAACATCCTAACCCCAAGCAGCCCTTCGTTATCCAAGCTGATGCCAGCGATGTGGCTATGGGGGCAGTACTCCTCCAGAAAAACAGAGAAGGGAAGTTGCAACCATGCACTTACACCTTCTGAAAACTCACAGAGACTAAGAGGCACTGGGCAGTGTGGGAAAAGGAAGCTTTTTGGGGGTCCACAGTGGACCATAGCCATCCCATAGGGACGGGGAAGAAGGGGGGCACAGGCTGGTGTGGACAGGGAAGTCGCAAATTCTCTGTAGCACTGGCGGAGAGCCCTCAACTCTGCAGCTGGGAAGACAGCCATTGAGAGCTGTCACAAAGCTGGGGCGGCCTTGCGTGAAAAGGAGGAAAGAAGAAAGCAAGGCACATCATCGGGGTGAGAGTGAAAGTTCCATCTTGGAAACAAGACTCCTATTTTTAGCATATTCCCAGAGTTTTAAAAAGAGGTACAATTGAAGAAAAATGGCAGAGAGAAAGGGGAGGAAGTGGATATCCGGCTACCTCCCCATTTCCGGGCTAGCGGCGAAAAGGCAGTGGCCATAAAATAAAGAAACGTTTTTTTTAAGAAATATGAAATGATTTGGAAAGTAATGGAAAGCAGATTGGGTAGAGTGATTTTGGGTTGAAATACCAAAAAATTTGGGACTTTTAAATTTTAAAGTTGCAGTGGAAAGATTTAAGTCAGATCAAATAGACTTAAGATCAGTGGAAGTGAATTGCAGAGCTATACAGTGCCATCTAGTGGTGTTAAAAGTTTTTTTCCTTTTTTTTCTCTGTATGGACGAATAACAGAGTTAAAAAACAAAAAATGACCTTGAGTAATGTTTATGAATAGCGAAATAGAATGTTGAAGATAAACTATCTAGTGATTTGTGGGGAGTAAAAGAAGAGAAGGGGAAAAGAAGGAGAAAAAAGGCTATCAGCCAAATAACAGATTAAAGACTGTTCTGTTTGACTGCTATTTTCTTCTTTTTATATACATTGCCTATTGTTAGAGTCGGGGAAATAGCGGGTTCTGATGAGCACCGCGAAAACCCCGACTGACAAACCACCGATCCATGGGTCTTCGGACCGAACTGAAGAAGACTGGGGAAGAAGAAGACCGGGGAAGAAGAGGAGCACCTCGGGCAGCCGAGAGCAACAGGCAAGTTCCTCCGAGGCCAGAGGGAATCATCTGAGTCAGCTGTGGAGGGAGGCAGCCATGGCGGCTGCCACATAGCCTCAGCAAACCGGGAAAAGATTCGTGCAGGAGGAAGAAAAGACAATGTGCTTCGAAGCTGGGTGAGTGACACCAACCCAGGTGAGAAACAACGTAACAGCATGGATTTTTACAAATAAGACCCCAAATTTTAAATAGCAGCTGAAGATCTTGGGGGCTGGTGTGGTGCTGCGCCAGCAGCCTGTGCAGCTGGCACTCGAGTCAGACAATGAGGAGGCTGGAGAAGATGTGGTGCCAGAGGCGGGGATTCAGCCAGAGCCTTCAGAACTCCAGAAGCTCCCTTAAGTGAAGAGGACGAAGAGGAGGAGCCTCTTCTCGATGCACAGGTGTGCAGAGCTGCCAAAAGGCAGGAGTGGCTCCTCAGGAGGAGGTCTCCTCGAGAGTAAGGCTTGGGGCTAATTGGCCACTCCCTTAGCTTATTTAAGGAGGAACGCTGACTGAAGCAATTTGCAGGGAACAACTTCGTTCACATACCTTCGTGTCTTGTCTTGCTTATCTTATCAACTTCCTGCAAATTGCTTCTGGGCATTCTGCCAACCACAGTAAGCTTTCAGTTATTATTCTTTGAATTCTTGGCAGATGTTAATGCAGTTAATTAACAGTCGTTGTTGTAAAAGACTGGTTTATTTAGTAAACTAAGATTTGAACGGACTGTGTGTGCTGCGTTCTTTGGGGTGCATAGCTGGGGCAAAACAGATAGCGGTATTGAAACAAGTTCAAAGAAGGTGAGAGAGTTAAGAAAAGAATACCAATTCTCAATGAAACATTTGATTAAAAAAGGAGTGGGTTTTAGATGTTGGGTACCAGAAGGAATTTTGGTGAACTTACAAGAACAAAGACACAGATTGGATATAGTAGAAAAGGCAGAACTATTTTATCAGCAATGCCTAGAACTATGATGGCAAACCTGTGGCACGCGTGCCACAGGTGGCACGCAGAGTCATATCGGTGGGCACATGAGCTTTGCCCTAGCTCAGCTCCTGCTTGCATCCGTGTGCCTGCCAGCTGATTTTCAGGCCTTCCGGGCCCACCAGAAGTCAGGAAACAGGCTGTTTCCGGCCTCCGGAGTGCCTCCGGGGAGATGGGGAAGGCCGTTTTCACCCTCCTCAGGCTCCTAGAAAGCCTCTGAAGCCTGGGGAGGGCAAAAAACAGCCTACCGGGCCATTGCGTGCCAAAAGTGTGGGGAGCATGGGGGTGTCACGTGCGCATGCATGGGGGTGGGGCAGGGAGTATTGAATTACGGGTGTGGGCACACATACACGCGACCCTCCCGTGCTACCCCGGCTTTTGGCATGCGACGGAAAAAAAGTTAGCCATCACTGGCATAGAACATCAAGCAGAAGAGAGATTGAGAGAAGAAGGCGGGGCAAACTGCCAAGAAGAGAAAAAAGAACAATTAAAAGAGACAATCAAAGGACAAGAGGAAAGAGCAATAAGAGAGGGAGCAAGAGCGAAAGAGGCAAGAGAACAAAGAGAAACAAGAATGACTAGATCTACCAAATAAACAAGTAAAAATGGAAGAAGAAATAAAAGTAATATCAGTAAATATAAATGGACTAAACTCAGCAATAAAAAGAAGAATATTTAATAAACTACAAAAATTAAAATTAGAGATTATATGCCTACAAGAAGTTAATATTAGGAAACGGCATAAATATTTATTGGAGAGCAAACGAAATTAGGAACATTATATACAAAACTCGTTAGTCAAAGTAAAAGAGGGGTAGCAGTATACATTAAAAAAAAATCCAATCTAAACAAACAAATATGAATAAAAAAATATTGTTAGTGGCAATATATGCCCCGAATGACAATCAAGAAGAATACTATGTGAAGTTGCATAAAAAAATAATAGAATATGAATATGAAGAGATGTGTATATTAGGGGATTTAAAATGATAGTAGATAATGAGTTGGACTATAAATCCACAAAACTGAATAACAAGAAAAACACTTCCAAAAACTTTTTTCATAATCATAGACGAATTAAGTCTACAAGATGCTTGGAGATGAAGTTACTCAAAAGAAAAGAAAAGCAACACACATATTATTCAAATAGACATTTGTCATGGTCAAGAATAGACATGATGTGGATATCAACAGAATTAATGGCTAAAATACAGAAGATTGATATTGAAACAAATGTATGGGCAGACCACAACCCAATAACAATGACATCGAAGGGAAAGAAAAAAAAATGAGATGGACATTAAATAAAAAATTACTAAATGAAAAAAATTTTCAACAATATATGGAAAAAGAATTTTTTCTTTAAAGAGAATAAGAAATAAGATACGTTACAAAATGTGTGGGACTCTAGCAAAGCATATATTAGAGGGTTGACATATTTAGGAAAACGAAATAAACAAAACAGGCAAACGCAAAAGAAACTAGAGGAGGAATATAAGAGGTTAGAGATGGAGTTGCAGAAAGATCCCCATGACAAAAAGATTAAAAATTTGATGGACTTGAAAAAGCATAAAATGAACCTAATGGAAAATGAAGAACTGGCGAATAAAATAAAAGCTACAAAGCAAAATTTCTTTGAAAATGCAAATAAACAGGACGATGGTTAGCATATAAAATGAAAAAGGAGAAAGAAAAGAAGTTAATAAGTCAATTAATAGACCAAGATGGAAAGATATGTTATAAAAGTGAGGAAGAGAATAATGGAGAAATATTATAATGGATTGTATCAACAAGAGACAGTGGCAGAGGAAAAGCTAGAACAATATTTAGAAAAAGTGGAAATACCCAGAATTCCGGAAAAGTTTTAAAAAATGTTAGAAGAAAGAATATCAATGACGGAATTAATGGAGGGAATCAAAAGACAAAATAATGGGAAGACACCAGGTCCGGATGCATTACCAGTAGAAATATACAAAATATTACAAGATGTATTAAGCGATGTGATTCTGCAAGTATTCAATGAACAATTACTTAAAGCTAAGATTCCAGACTCATAGATGGAGGCATACATAATCTTGATACCAAAATAAGAGGCAGATCTGCAACAAGTAAAGAATTATAGACCAATATCCTATTAAATGCAATTATAAAATTTTTGCATCAATTATAGCTGAAAAATTAAAGAAACTTTTAAATGAGTTTATACATTTGGACCAAAATGGCTTTTTACCAAAAAGACAAATTAGAGACAATATGCGAATTATATTAAATACATTAGAGTATTATGAAATAAAAATCGCTCAGATTCGGGAAGGCTTGGACTCTGACTGGGTAGATCCCGGCGGGGTGACTGAGGCCGGTCTTGAGAATGTTATCTGAGATGAGTTCGACCCTGTGACTCCCGAGGACGTGGACAGGATCCTGGGGAGGCTAAACACAACCACATGTTTATTGGACCCGTGCCCCTCCTGGTTGGTACTGGCCACCTGGGAGGTAACAGGACGCTGGCTGCAGAGGATTATAAATGCTTCTCTGAGGGAAGGGTTCTTGCCTCCTGCCTTGAAAGAGGCGGTGGTGAGGCCCCTCCTCAAGAAGCCTTCTCTGGACCTGGCTGTTCTGGCAAACTACCATCCGGTCTCCAACCTTTGCTTTATTGCGAAGGTTGTGGAGAGTGTGGTTGCGCGACAGCTTCTTCAATATCTGGATGAAACCATCTATCTAGATCCGTGCCAGTCCAGCTTCAGGCCTGGGTACAGCACGGAGACGGCATTGGTCACATTGGTAGATGATCTCTGGAGGGTCTGGGACAGGGGTTGCTCCTCTGTTCTGGTCCTGTTAGACCTTTCAGCAGCTTTTGATACCATCGACCATGGTATCATGCTGCGCCAGTTGGGGGCGGGGTTAGGAGTGGGAGGCACCGTGTTGCGGTCATTTTCCTCCTATCTCTCTGACCGGTCACAGTCTGTGTTGGCAGGGGGGCAGAGGTTGACCTAGAGGCACCTTACTTGCGGGGTGCCGCAAGGGTCGGTCCTCTCGCCGCTCCTGTTCAACATTTATGTGAAGCCGCTGGGTGAGATCATCCGTGGCTTTGGGGTGCGATGCCATCTGTATGCTGATGATACTCAGCTCCACATCTCCACCCCAGACCACCCCAATGATGCCCTCGAAGTGATGTCCCAGTTTCTGGAGGCCGTGCGGGTCTGGATGGGGAGGAACAGGCTTTGACTCAACCCTTCCAAGACCGAGTGGCTGTGGATACCAGCGTCCCGATATAGCCAGCTGGTGCCATCGCTGGCAATTGGGGGCGAGTCGTTGACCCCCACAGAGGGGGCTCGCAACTTGGGTGTCCTCCTGGACACACGGCTGTCTTTAGAAGAGCATATGACGGCCGTGGCCAGGGGGGCTTTTTATCAGGTTCCCCTGATACGCCAGTTGTGCCCCTTTCTGGATTGGGACTCCTTATAAACGGTCACCCATGCCCTCGTTATGTCTCGCCTGGACTACTGCAACACTCTCTACATGGGGCTCCCCTTGAGGAGCACCCTGAGGCTCCAACTGGTTCAGAATGCGGCCGCGCGGGTGATTATGGGAGCGACGTGGTGCTCCCATGTAACACCCCTCCTGCGCGAGCTGCACTGGCTCCCGTTGGTCTTCCAGGTGTGCTTCAAGGTATTAGTTCTCACCTTCAAAGTGCTCCATGGCTTAGGGCCAGGGTATTTACAAGACCACCTGCTACCGATAACCTCCCACCGGCCAATATGCTCTCACAGAGAGGGCCTCCTCAGGGTGCCGTCGGTCAAGCAATGTCGGCTGGCGACCCCCAGGGGAAGAGCCTTCTCAGTAGGGGCACCCGCCCTGTGGAATGAGCTACCTCCTGGAATACGACTGATCCTGGACCTCTGGACCTTCCGTAAGGCCCTGAAGACATATCTATTCCATCAAGCTGGCCTAGCCTAAATAGTTGTTTAATGCGATTTTTAACTTTATAAGATTTGGGGTTTTAAATTGGGAGGCTGATTGATTTAATTTATTTTTAATTATCTTAACTTCTGTACTGTATGTATTTTTAATTCTGGTTGTTCACCGCCCTGAGTCCCTTCTGGGAGAAGGGCGGTATACAAATTAAAATAATAATAATAATAATAATAATAATAATAATAATAATAATAAACACACTCAGAGAAGCAAGTAGCGTTGTTGTTTTTAGATCCACAGACAGCATTTGACAATGTGAATTGGCAATTTATGATAACACAGTTAAAAATGATGGACTTTGGGGATAGATTTATAAGTATGATCAAAACTATATATAAAGATCAATCGGCAAAGGTGATGGTCAATGGTGAAATGACAGGAAAAGTAGATATTAGAAAAGGAACAAGGCAAGGATGCCCTCTATCTCATTATTATTTATATTGACATTAGAGGCCTTAAATAGAAAAGTGAGACAGGAAAAAGATATAAAAGGAATGAAAATTTAAAAAGAATAATATAAATTGCAAGCATTTGTGGATGATTTGGTATTTATTATCGAGGATCCAATAGAGACAGCGCCAAAACTGCTGGAACAAATAGAAGAATATGGAAAAGTAGCAGGATTGAAAATCAATAAGGACAAGACAAAAATATTAGTCAAAAATATGAGAGAAAATCAAAAAAGGGAGATAATGGAGAAACTGGACATTCAAATTGTGAAGAAAGTGAAATACCTGGGCATTCATCTGATGTCAAGATGTGCAACTCTCAAGCAAGATAATTATTATAAACTGAAAAAACAAATTGAGATAGATTTGGAGAAATGGAGAAATCTGCAACTATCACTAACGGGAAGGGTAGCATTAATAGATGAACATATTACCAAAACTGTTATTTCTGTTTCAAACTATACCAATAAAATTGGAGAAAAAGTACTTTGAAGATTTGAAGAGAATAAAATGGAAAAATGTGTGGCAAGGAAAAAGAGCAAGGAGCAACATAAAAATGCTGCAAGATTCAAGATCTAGAGGTGGGTTTGGACTACCAAACTGGGAATTGTATTACCAAGCGGCAGCATTAACATGGATTAAAGAATGGAGGAATATAAGACTATTGACGTTGGAGGGACATGTTTTACAACTAGGTTGGCATGCTTTCCTATGATATGGGAAACAAAGGATACACGGATATTTCCAGAGACATTATGTAAGAAATGCTTTGTTATCAGTGTGGGAAAGAATGAAAGAAAAACATTATTTGAAAATACCAATGTGGCTTTCCACAATAGAAGCTTTGACATATCCAAATATTGTTAATATGGGGAATATTGTTAGATACAAGGATATTTTAACAGAATGGGGAGAACTGAAACAAAGGCAATAATTAGAGGGTCAAGGGATTGAGACAGATTGGTATACAAGATTGCAAATACAATCAAGGTTTGAAGCAGATCGTAGACCATATGGTTTTAACTTGGGGAAATTAGAATTGGATGAGATATTGATTGGAACAGATGAAAAAATGATTAAGAAATTATATAATTATTTATTGCAGATTAGATTATAAAATGAAGAAGTAAAAAAAACAATGATAGCATGGGCAAAATTTTTTGGCAATACTATTGAACTGGAGAAATGGAAACAGCTATAGGAAAGAAATTATAAATTAACAATGGCAACAGCTTATAAAGAAAACCTGTATAATATGTTTTATAGATGGTATACGCCACCAGAAAGATTAGCTAAGATGTTTATAGATAAATCAGCCAAATGTTGGAAATGTCACCAATTGCTGGGATCATATTATCATATGTGGTGGATGTGCAAAGAAGCAAAGTACTATTGGGTTAAAATACAGACATGGTTAGAGGGAATGCTACAGCAACATATAGAGTTAAAACCAGAGATATTTCTATTGGGAATATTACTGGAGAAATATAGTAAAGAAGATACATATTTGATTATCTATATAATAACAATGGCCAGAATTGGATTTGCACAGAATTGGAAAGCAGATAAAATCCCATTGGAAGGAGAAATTATAAAGAAAATTTTAGAATGTGCCGAAATGAACAGACTAATACTGAGAATAAAAGATAAAGAGGAGTCTATGTATTTCAGGACATGGGGAAAATGTTATGATTGGTTAGAAAAGAAATATGAATAAATGTATGGAGATAAAATAGATAGGGAAAAGATGAAAAAGAGAAAAAATAATTAGAAGAATAGAAACTGAGGCGTTGCCTAGGTACAGGGAAAAGGGGGAAGGGGGGAGAGAAAAAGTGAGATTATTATAAAAGTGTACACAAATGATGAAATAGATGTAATTATTAAACAAATAAGAAAATGAAATGAACTGGATGCAAATAGATAATCGGAGCTGCTCAAAAAGCATTCTAGATTGAATTGAAAAGGGAAACAACAAGAGAGAGGGAAAGGAGTAGAGAGAGAGGAAGGAAGAAGAGAGGAAAGGAGAGGGAGAGATAGAAGAGGGGGAAAAGGAGAGGAAGAAAAGAAAGGGGAAAGAGGAGTAGGAGAGAGGGTTAGAAAGGGAGGAAGAGAGGAGTGGGGGAAGGGAAGGGGAAGTAAGAAAGAAAAGGAGAGGAAGTATGAAGAAAGTAGGAAGAGATGGAGGAAGGAAGAGAAGGGGAGGAGAAGAGGAAAGGTTGTGGTAAAATAAAGGAGGGTAAATTGGTAAAAGAGCAGCCCCGAACAACTAAAAATGAAAGTTAAAATATAAGATGAATGGAAAATGATGGATAAAAGATTGTACACTCAAATATGCTTATGAGAAATAAAAATAAAAAACTTTTGGGGAAAAAAAGGAAAAGGAAGCTTTTGCTGTGAGATGGGCATTACAAGCAATTTCTTGAAGGGAGTAAAGTGCCTTTCAAGGTCTGAACTGACCATAAAAACTTGGAAGCACTGAGAACCCCTGAAAGCTCTCCCTGAAACAAGTCTGGTGGGAACAATACTTTAATCGATTTGACTTTGAACTGAAGTACATCCCAGGGGGAAAGAATTTAGTAGTGGATGTCTTGTCCCGCATGCGTACAAGAGCAACCAATAAGTAGTAGTAAATGCCATCATCCCCCCCCCAAAAAAAACCGAGTAGCACAAGGCAGTAGGTGAAAAAAAGATTGTCAGACCCCAGAGGTGAGCTGACTGAACAAGTGAAAAAGGAATTACAGTCTGATACCTGGTTCAGAGCCCCTAGAAGTAAACTAACGTCGAGAGAAAGAATGGCATGGAAGCGGGACAACCTATATGTTCCCAAGAGCCAAGTCTTGCAACGGAGCCACGACATCAAGCAAGCTGGCCACTTCGGATTCTCAAACTTTGCATTTGATTAAGAGACAGTTCTGGTGGCCAGGGATGAAGAAGGACATAGAGAGCTATGTGAAAAGTTGTGCAGCTTATGCGACAATGAAAAAAAGAGCAGGGAAGAAGCCAGGCTTATTGCAACAAGTGGCAGAGCCAACCCAACCCTGGGAAGAGATTGCAATGGACTTCATAGTTGAACTCCCAGAGTGGTGGAAACACTGTGATTTGAACAGTAATAGACTTGTTTTCCAAGCAAGCTCACTTCATCGCCTGTTCGAGCCTTCCATCTGCCCAGAGACTGGCTAAAATGTTTCTTCAATACATTTACTGATTGCACGGGGTGCCAAAGTGGATCATGTTGGACCAGGGGGTCCAATTCAACGCTAAGTTCTGGAGGGAGTTCCTAAAACTAATAGGATCGTCCCAAGGGCTTAGCTTGGCATTTCATCCGAGCATGAATGACACCGCGGTATGAGCGAACAATACCTGTGTTGCTATCAGTAATCTAACTGAGCAGACTTGCCATTTGCTGAGGTTGCCTACAATAATGCAGTGCATAGCAGCATGAGACTCACACCTTTTAAAGTAGCTATAGGGGTGGAGTTCATGCCTATGCCAGAGTACCCTAGGGAGCCCCCCTTCATCAGTAAGTTTGACAGAGTAGGTGGATTCCCTCCAAAATGTCTGGGGTAATATAAAGCAAGCCATAGCAAAAGCAACCGAAAGTCAGAAAGTTCAGACAGACAAGAAGCGGTCACCCCAGAAACCATTCTACATAGGGGAGAAAGTATATTTGTATACCAAGTATCTAAAGCTGAAACTACTTTGCAAGGAGCTGGGTCCAAAGTATATAGGACCCTTCCCCATAGTAAAGGTCATAAACCCAGTCACGGTAAAGTTAAAACTATCCTGCCTATTAGGAAAAGTACATCCTGTGTTCAACGGCAGTCTGCTTAAGCCAGTGGTAGGGTCTGAGCTAAGACCAGTGGCTAAAATTGCCCCAGGTCCAATCATGGAGCTGACAGGGGGCTGCCTCCGCCCCTTATGCACATGCCCAGGAGGGGCCTGGTGTCCTAGGGGACCATCTTGCTACCAGGCAGCCTCAAGGGTTGGAGCTAAGGCCTGGGCTCAGGAACCAATGCCATCCGTGGCCCAAGTGGGCTGCTCGCTCGCGTGTGCTGGCGTTACTGTTTGAGGGCAGAAACAAAGCCTTCAACTTAGCAAAGCCCTCATACCTGTGTCCAGTCCACCAGAGCTTGCCACGCCAGGGGAGGAATGAGACCCATTGTCCCGCAGAGCCACCGCTGCTTGAGCAGGGAGGAGAAGAGCAGTGAGGGTTTGGGCCGGCCAACCAGCCAGGCGGGGAGTAGGTCGGGTGGGGTTGGTCGGGTGCCAGCAGCTTGAGTGCCTGGCTCCAATTGAGCTCAAGGATGCCTCGTGTGTTTTGGCAACATCCTGCTTGCTTTTCGTTGTCTAGTTTGGTGTGTGTGTGTGTGTGTGTGTGTGTGTGTGTGTGTGTGTGCTTAAAGGGCTTTCACTGCTTGGTCCAAGCCTTTGCAAGCTGAGGTGACTGCATGCTTTGGGTTTCTTTGCAAAGAGTCATTGTGCTATGCCAAGTTGGTTTGATCCCTTGGTTTTTTTAAATGGCTTTCTCAACACTTCCTCTTGCTATCTCTTCTTCCTCCTCTTTTTCCTCGCTTTCCTCCTCTCCCCCAACTGGCACCCCAACAAGGCTCACGCTCCTTTCTTTGTGTAGCTCCCCAACTTTGCAAGCCTGCTCCAACCAGGCTTGGAATGGAGGAGGGGAGAAACTACTTTTCCCCTCTTAAGCACTGTGTCTCCAAGGGAATTATATGTTTACAAGAAGTTCATATTAAGAAACAGCATAAATATCTATTGCAGCAAACAAAACTGGGAATATTATATAAAACACTTGCCAGTCAAAGTAAAAGAGGGGTAACATTATACATTAAAAAAACAATTCAATCCGAACAGATATTTGAAGATGAGGAAAGAAGGATGTTAATGGTTGAAATAACTATGAATTTTAA
Organism: Ptyas mucosa; assembly: GCA_012654045.1. Classification (NCBI taxonomy): domain Eukaryota; kingdom Metazoa; phylum Chordata; class Lepidosauria; order Squamata; family Colubridae; genus Ptyas; species Ptyas mucosa. The sequence goes on along the minus strand of WNWU01013815.1, from coordinate 27,576,326 downwards.
AAAAAAACATCCTTAGTGGTAATATATGCTCCAAACAATAATCAAGAAGAATATTATGGGAAATTAAATTAAAAAATAATAGAATATGAATATGAAGAGATATGTATATTAGGGGATTTCAATGCAATAATGGACAATGAGTTGGACTATAAACCTACAAAACTAAATAAGAAGATAAGAAAAACATTGCGAAAAACTTTTTCCACAATGATAGATGAATTAAGCTTACAAGGTGCTTGGAGATGAAGTCATCCAAAAGAAAAGCAGTATACATTCTATTCAAATAGGCATTTGTCATGGTCAAGAATAGATATGATGTGGGAATTCCGCTGTTGCCGTCAGCTGTTGCGGACGGTCCTTTGAAGACCGCCAGCCCGATCGCCCGTAAAAGAGCCGTTTCGGCAATTGAAACGGCTCGTAAAACTCCGAGACGCAAAGGGCTTGTGAGGAGAGCCGGCGGCTGCAGGTAGAGTCCCCTGTGAGACCCCCAGAAAGCTTTTCTTGCTTCTGGGGAGTTAACAGGGTGGGACTCCCTATCCACCCCGCTGAAGCTCCGGACGACTGGGAAACTCTGCTTCAAAGCAGAACAAGACAGCGCGGCAGCATTACTAATAACAACGAAAAATAAGGAAGATCTCAAACTTCTCATTAAACAGCAAGTATTGGAAGCTTTTTGGACTATTTTAAAGAGTTTTTAAAGTGAAAGTAATTTGGCTTTGAGAAAAGGGGAGGAAAAAAAATGGCGCTTGCTTTTAGTGGAGAGAGCTGAAAGCGAAAGTAATTTGATTACTGTATCCGGCTACATTTTAAAGTAACAAATCCGGTTGGAAGAGGCAGAAGTATCCAAAAAACAAAATAATATAAAATAAAAATACCAATTGACTTTTATAGACCTGATTGAATCTGGAGAACTTTTTGGGAAAAGTTGCTAGAGTTTGTGGAAAAGGAAGATCCTTAAGAGGTAAAATGGCAACAAAGCAACCAGGGGGGGGCTCCCCCACACATAAACAGAAGCAGCCTCAAACAGCGCAGTTGCAATCTCAGACAAAGGAAGAAAGCCAATATGATATTATTATTAAAGAAATTCAAAGATCAGAGAAGGAGGTTAAAGGAATGTTTCAAGAGAAATATGATTCACTTAAACAAGATATTCAAACAGTGGTTAAAGGTCTGTCTGAGGTAGTGCTGCAGATTGATAAAAAAGTGGAGAATCTTGCCTCAGAGATGGAGACCAAATTCAGAGCTTCTGACTCAAAAATTATAGAAATTGAAGAAGTTACACAAAAAATGCAAAATGAGATTACTATGATGCAATTTCGATCAATGGAATATGCTATCAGATTGAGAGGTGTAAAAGAGAACACCAGGGAAGATCTTAGGAAAATTTGTGCAGAGGCTTTGGCAGTTATGTTGAAAGTGGAACCAGATCTGGTTTTGTGCAAGATGGACAAGGTCTATAGAGTTAATTCTCGGGTGGCGGTACAAAGACAACTGCCTAGAGATGTGGTTATATACTTTACAGATAGAAGAATGAGAAATGAAATCTTGCAAAACTCTTTTGTTACAACAGTCCAAGTTGATGGAAGTGAGATTGGAGTTTTTAAAGAACTACCGCCTAAAATGTTAAGAGATAGAAAGGATTTTGGATTTTTGGTGACAGAATTGAAAAGACAGAACATACAATTTAGGTGGGATGCCCCAATAGGTATAATACTCAGGCTGCGAGGAGTGAGATACCGCCTTAACACTATTGAAAAAGCAGAAGAATTTTATTACAACGTTTTGAAAGCGGGTTCTCCTCCTCCACGCACATCTTCACCAATAGATAAAGAAGCTCAATTACAAGCCGAGATTGATCAAGAAACAGAAGCACAAATAAGGCAGTCGCAAAGGGAGGCAAGAGAACTAATGGGAGCAGTAGGTGGTGTTGTGGTTGACCCTTTTGCACCATTCGAAGCTTCTCCTTTGGAAGAAATGTCTAAAACCATCACAGAGGAGGCGATGGCTTTGGAAGTAACAACATCTAAAGTGGAAGAGCAACGCATAACCAGAGCAATGTCTAAACAAATGAAGCAACAGCAGCAAGAATATATTAAGCCACAGCGTGAGAAAAGAACTAAAGATAAGCAGCAAGCTGAAGTCATGGGAGGAGCTAAACCGAAGATTGCTACCGTAGGAGAGAATCTTCAACAATTGCTCTCAAAACTTCAGACAGGGTCAAATGGCACTTAAATTTTTGTCTTGGAATGTAAACGGATTGAATTCTCCGCAAAAAAGAAGGAAGATATTTCACTATTTGAGACAATTTCATAATGATGTTATCTGTTTACAGGAGACTCATGTAAAATTGCAAGATCAGAAATACTTGATAAATTCAAAATTGGGAACGCAATTTGCTGCTTCAAATCAGGAAAAGAAGAATGGAGTGGTGATATATATAAATAAGAAATTTGTAGCAAAAATTATAGAAGCAGATAAAGATGGAAGATATATTGCAGTTGAAGTTATTACAGATGTTGGACCAATCTTGTTGGTCGGAATATATGCCCCAAATCAACAGCAGGAAAATTTTTACAAGCTACTTCATTTAAAAATTTTGGATTGGGACTACTCAAACATTATAATAATGGGCGACTGGAATGGAGTAATCCAACCTAGATTGGATAAAAAAACCACGGCCAAAATAGGGAATAAACTACCACAAGCTTTTTTTGAACTGAAAGAGGATTTGGAATTGAAAGATATTTGGAGAATTCGAAACCCAAATGAACTGGACTTTACTTTTTACTCAGACAGGCACAAATCCTTTTCCAGAATAGACTTTTTTCTCTTAACTTCTAATCTACTCTCTAAAGTAAAGAAAATAAAGATATTTCCTAGGACTTTGACTGACCACAGTCCGGTCTGGATGGAAATCGAGATGGGTAAAAGAGAAAGAAGATCCTGGAGAGTAAATGAGAATCTATTTAGATATGAAAAGAATATAATTGAACTCAAAAAGCATTTAAAGGAGTTTTTTAAATTTAACCTGAACAAAGGCACCCCTATTGAAACAGTTTGGGATGCAGCTAAAGCATATATGCGGGGAGTACTAATTCAAATGAATTCTAAACACAGGCAAAGTCAGCAGAAGAAAAGACTACAATTGGAATCTGAGATAAAAAAGAAAGAACAACAATTGATACAAAAACCAACAGACGGAAAATTGCAAATGGCTATAAAACTTCTGAAGGATCAATTTCAAATGCTTATAGCAGACCAAACGGCAACTAACTTACAATTTGCAAAGCATAATACTTTTTCCAATGCTAACAAACCGGGCAGGTGGTTGGCGTATACTTTGAGGAAGCAAGCATCGACACGAATTATTGATAGTACTGAATATGCTGATAAAGAAGTTTACCAACAAGATCTAATTAAAAAAGCCTTTTTGGAATATTATACTAAGTTATATGCTAAAGATGACATACAGAATATTACTATAGATGAATACTTGGAAAACAAGAGAGTTTCAAAAATTTCAACGAGCCAAAAGAAAAGTTTGGAACAATTGATAACAGTGGAGGAGATCAGTTTTGCTATAAAACAATTAAAAACAGCTAAAGCTCCAGGGACGGAAGGCTTAACTGCAATTTATTATAAAACTTTACAAGAAGAAATGATTGAGCATCTTAAAGATTTATTTCGTAATATACAACTAGGAGGTAAGATACCTTCCTCATGGAAAACAGCTTTTGTTTCATTGATTCCGAAAGAAGAATCAGGTCCTAAGAAACCAGAAAATTATAGACCAATATCTTTATTAAACACAGACTATAAAATCTTTGCAAAAGTACTAGCCAACAGATTGATGCCAGTTATTCAAAAGATAATTCATCATGACCAAGCAGGATTTATTGAAGGCAGATATATGAAGGAGAATGTTAGGCAAGTTATAGACTTAATGGACTATCTAGATAAGAATAAACAGATCTCTGCAGTGCTGGTTTTTTTGGATGCGGAAAAAGCCTTTGATCGAGTGAATTGGAACTTTATAATTAAGACTTTGGAAAAAATGGATTTGGGGGAGCGGTTTATACAAGCGATTGGTGCAATCTATCAAGAGCAATATGCACAACTTATTATCAATGGATGCTTAACATCGAATTTTAACATACAAAAAGGCACCAGACAAGGTTGTCCATTATCCCCGCTATTATTTATTTTAACTTTAGAAGTCTTACTCAATGCAATACGGGACTCGAATTCCTTGACTGGAATAGTTATAAGGCAAAAGGACTATAGAACTAAGGCATTTGCAGATGACCTGGTTGTTACCCTATCACAACCTATGAACTCAATAATCCAGATGAAAAATATTATAGAAGAGTATGGCATGGTATCTGGTTTCAGGTTGAATCAGAAGAAAACTAAAATGATTGTCAAAAATCTGACAGAGAGCAAAAAAAAGGAACTGGAAAGAATGGCAGGCTTCGAGACTGTTTCAAAGGTCAAATATTTAGGAGTACAAATCACAGACTCCAATGCTAAACTGTTTCAAAATAACTATGAGGTTCTGTGGCAAAAGATACAAAAAGATATGCAAAACTGGAAGAAACTGCAGTTATCACTGCTTGGAAGAATATCAGCAGTAAAGATGAATGTTTTACCTAGACTGACCTTTTTATTTCAAATGATACCGGTGCTTAAATCAGACAAACCATTGCTAGAATGGCAAAAAGGACTGAACAAATTTATTTGGAATGATAAAAAGCCAAGAGTTAAATTGAAAATAATGCAAGATATTCGTGAGAGAGGTGGTCTTAAACTCCCAAACCTTCGACTATATTATGAAGCAACTGCATTGATACAATTAAGTGATTGGTTTGGGAAAACTAAGACTGACTTGTTGAATATAGAAAGCCATGACCTGGTTTGGGGTTGGCATGCATACTTATTTTATGATACCAAAGTGGATAAAGTGTTTAACAGTCATCTACTTAGAAATGCCTTGCTGAGAGTCTGGAGAAGGCACCGAACTAATTGGGATTATAAGATTCCGTTTTGGCTGGATCTCGCTGATACCATGTGGAATACAAATATTAAGTCACTCGGGGGGTTTTTATATAAAGAGTTACTTTACTTTGAAGAGGGCAGGTGGCGATTGAAGACTTTGGATATGCTGTTGGAAGAAGGGAAATCATTGACTTGGTTGCAGTACAATCAATTACAGATGAGATGGAAAGAAGATCAACAAACTGGTTTAATGGAATATGAAGTAGAATTGGTTGAACAGATGAAGCGGACAGGTCCAATGCATATTAAGAGAGTTTATAATGTTTTGTTAGAAAGAGACTCAGAAAATGAGCTAGTTAAAGATTGTATGATTAAATGGGCACAAAATTTCTCTCAACCAGTTATGTTGGAAACATGGGAAAAAAATATGGGTTCAGAACGTTAAATTCACACAGTCACAAAATTTACGAGAAAATTTTTATAAAATGTTTTATAGATGGCATTTAGACCCCAAGAAATTGTCGTGCATGTACCCTAATGTGCAGCCAAAATGTTGGAGATGTGATTGTTTAGATGCTACATATTATCACATCTGGTGGACTTGCAGGAAAGTGAGGGCTTTTTGGATAAAAATCTGGTGGGTTATGCAAAATGTTTTAAAGAAAAAAAATACAATTTTCTCCGCAATTTTTCTTATTGGGTATAGTTAAAGATTTTACATTGGGTGAAACTAAATTGATTTTGTATATGGTGACAGCAGCTAGGTTATTGATTGCCCAACATTGGAAGAGTGATGTTTTACCGACGGTTGATGAATGGACCCAGAAGATGGCTGGATTTGCAGAAATGGCAAAGGTTTCAGCTTTTTTAAAGGATCAGACGCATGAGAAGTATATACAGGAATGGAAATTATGGATTGAGTATGTACAGAATAAGTATCAGACTAGAAAATATTATATCGCTTTTAGCTGAGATGACTATGTTAGTATGTTAGTAAATATAGGAAAAAAGATATGGAAGTTTGAATAACATATATATTGTTTGGGAATATTAATATTGCATATAATGGAAGTCAAGGGGGGGAGGGAAGAGGGAGGAGGGGGAGGGTTAGGGTGGGGATGGGAAGGATTTATATATTCTTTTTATATGTATTCTACATTTGTGGTTAGGGGGGGAAAAGGGGGAAAAATTTGTATTGTTAAAACTTTTTCAATAAAAAAAAAAGAATAGATATGATGTGGATGTCAACAGAATTAATAGCTAAAATACAGAGATTGATATTGGAACAAATGTATGGGCAGACCACAACCCAATAATGATGACATGGAAAGGAAGAAAAAGGAAAATGAGATGGACATTAAATCAAAAATTACTAAATGAAAAAAAAATTCCAACAATATATAGAAAAAGAACTAACTTTCTTCTTTAAAGAGAATAAAAAAGGAGATACACCTTTACAAAATGTGTGGGATACTAGTAAAGCATATATTAGAGGATTGACAATGACGAAATAAACAGAACAGGCAAATGCAAAAGAATTTAGATGAAGAATATAAGAGATTAGCGATGGAATTGCAAAAAAACCCGCACGACAAAAAGATTAAAAATTTGTTGGATTTGAAAAAACATAAGATGAATTTAATGGAAAATGAAGAATTGGTGAATAAAATAAAAGCTACAAAGCAAAAATTTTTTGAAAATGCAAATAAACCAGGGCGATGGTTAGCATATAAAATGAAAAAAGAGAAAGAAAAGAAATTAATGTCAATTAATAGATCAAGATGGAAAGATATGTTACAAAAGTGAGGGAAAGAAAAGGATAATTGAGAAATACTACAATGAATTGTATCAACAAGAAACAATAGAAGATGAGATAGAACAATATTTGAAAAAAATGGAACTCCCTAGAATCCCAGAAAAGTTCAAAAAACTATTAGAAGAAAGAATATCTATGATGGAATTAACAGAGGGAATTAAAAGACAGAAAAATGGGAAGACATCAGGCCTGGATGGATTACCAGCAGAGGTATATAAAACCCTACAAGATGTATTAAGCAATGTGATGCTGCAAGTATTTAATGAATTACTACTTGAAGCCAAAATTCTGGACTCATGGATGGAGGCATATATAACTTTAATACCAAAAGAAGAGGCAGATCTGCAATATATAAAAATTATAGACCGATATCTCTATTAAATGTGGATTATAAGATTTTTGCATCAATCATGGCTGAAAGATAAAAAAAATTATTAAATGAGTTTATACATTTGGACCAAAATGAAATTGCCATTTATTTTATAGTCGAGCTCCCAGAGAGTAGCGGGAACACAGTCATTTGGACAGTGATTGACTTATTCTCCAAGCAAGCCCATTTCACCTGCAAAGGGCTGCCCTCTGCCAAGAAATTGGCTCGGATGTTTATAAAACAAATCTATCAGCTGCATGGGGTCCCCTGGAGGATTACCTCAGATAGGGGAGTCCAGTTCACAGCAAAATTCTGGAAGGGTCCACCCAGGGTCTCAGATTAACTTTTCATCCAAGCACTAATAGGGCGGCGGAATGAGTGAACGCCATGGTGGAGCAGTATTTGAGGTGCTATGTGGATTATCAGCAATCTAACTGGGCGGACCTGCTGCCATTCTGGGAGGTGGCTTACAATAATGTAGTGCATAGCAGCACTGGTCTGACCCCGTTCCAGATTACTAGTGGCATAGAATTTACCACCATGCTGGAGCTGCCCACGGAACCAACATCATCCATGTCCCTGAGTGACTGGATGGAGTCCTTGAAGCAGGGGTGGGAAAACACCAAGCAAGCCCTGGTGCAGGCGGCAAGGACCTATAAAGCACAAGCTGACAAGCGCCACTCCCCCCAGCCCCATTTCCGAGTTAGTGACAAGGTGTATCTGTCAGCGCAGTACTTGAGGTTGAGGCTGTCAAGTAGGAAGCTAGGACCTAGGTTTTGGGGCAATTACCAATAGTGAAAGTGATAAACCCTGTGACCATGCAGCTTAGCCTCCCACACTTGCTAGGGAAAGTGCATCTGGTTTCTCATAGAAGCTTGTTAAAGCTGGCAGTAGGCTCCCTGCTAAGGCTGGTCGACTGGGTAGGTCTCAAAGCCTATGGTAATGCAAGGGGAGACCCACTATGAGGTGAAGAAAATTTTGGATTCACACCTGCATCGGGGTCGACTACAGTACTTAGTCCACTGGAAAGGCTACCCCGTCTGAGGCTACCTGGGTTAAGAGTTGGGATGAGAAAGCGGACAAATTAGTCAAGAAGTTTCACCATAAGTTCCCAGGGAAACCTACGGAGCTGCCTGGAGGAGGCCAGGAGGCTGAGAGGGATCAGTTTAATTCTCTATGGTCTTTCTTTCCTTTTTTCAGGACGTTCTCTTCGCATGAGGAGGGGCAGCCTGTCAACCCTGGAGCCATCTTTGAGCATCTTCAGGTTTGCCAGTACAGTACAGTACAGCGAGGTTGGCTGGAGCTCTGGAAAGGAAGGGGGGGAGCAGAGATAGCTGAGGAGGATATGTAACCAAAATAACATTCTTTCTCCTGGGAACCAAGGACACACTCACCAGCACCTGGAAAGGCATGGAAGGGAGGCATCTGGGGTGGGGAGAGGTACCAGATTAGGGCATGTGATGGATGTGTGTAATGTGGGTAGGAACTTTGGACTTTGAACTAGGTGGGGAAAACCCGGGGGACTTCAGATTCAGGTTTTCACCAGCTGTGCCAATATGACATGCCTAATAAATCTATACTTTGAGGAACCCTGCCTTGCAGTTTTGATTTTTTTTAAAAAAATTATTTATATGCCGCCCTTCTCTGGAGACTCAGGGCGGCTTACAATGCGTTAAGCAATAGCCTTCACACTTTTGTATATTTTATACAAAGTCAGCTTATTGCCCACACAACCGGGTCCTCATTTTACCCATCTTAGAAAGAATGGAAGGCTGAGTCAACCTTGAGCCTGGTGAGAATTGAACTCGCAGTAATTGCAGGCAGCTGGATGTTAAATGCTGCCTTAGTAGGAGGCATTAGCCTCCTACGCCACTCAGGCTCAGATTTTCTATGGGCTGACACCCATGCTTATTTCAGTCTGTGCATGGCCCACCGTTTACTTTACCACTTCTGTCTCTGCCTCTTTCCCAAACTGTACACTTGTCTCAGTCACACACACATACACAGGTCCATGGAAAAATTGTCTTCCATGAAATCGGACCCTGGTGCCAAAAAGGTTGGGGACCTCTGAATTAGATAACACAGGGTCTCTACAGGAGAGCCCTTTTAAGGATTATGTATTAATAGAAAAGCAATTAACTTACTTCTGTTCCTAAATGCTAAAGCTGTTGCACATAAAAAACAGGAGCTCTGATCAACTATCACAGCCACCATTTTGACAGTTTTGCTGTACTGTTGTCTGTGGACACCCCCACTAAATGCAAGCATGGGATAAACTGAGCCTGCTTTGTTCTTAGTCTTTTAAGTGACCACAAACTATTAGCAAAAGTGGCATTAGATCGCAAAGCAAGGAGGCATCAACAAATGGTTTCCCTTTTGCATTTGAGCATCAAGAAACAACAGAAAAGGAGAAAGGGAAAGAGGAAAGACAAAGAACAAAGAAGGAAAGAGAAGAAGGAAGGAAAAAGGAAAGAGGGAAAGAAGAAAGAAAGGAGAATGAAGAGGGAAGGAAAAATAAGAGAAGGAAGGAAGGAAGGAAGGAAGGAAGGAAGGAAGGAAGGAAGGAA
>WNWU01013815.1:27384597-27566568 GCA_012654045.1 Ptyas mucosa | reverse complement strand
AAGGAAGGAAGGAAGGAAGGAAGGAAGGAAGGAAGGAAGGAAGGAAGTTATAAAAGGAAAGAAGGAAGGAAGGAAGTTATAAAGGGTCTGAGGAAAGTCCTGCCTTAGCACTTGGCCATCAGCAGCCCTGCTGCCCTGGTGGTCTCCCATCGTATCGCTGAGGATGCTTTGGTTACAAAGCCAGGTCTTCTCACATGGAGAAGGAGTGGGCCTCCTCTGACCCACACACTTTGCCCACCCACCCACACCATAAGCAACCTGACCAAGGACAGCAAGCATAGCAGCAGCCTCAAGGAGGAGATAAGCTAAGACGGGCAGCCCTTGGGGAAGGCTGGGCAGGGTTGGGCATTTGCCGTCTACTACCCAGGGCTCCAGGCAGCCTGCACCACCATCTGGGGGTCCTGCACGTGGCCTGAGAGGGATGGCAAGGCTCCTCTGGTAGACAAGGGTTTGGCGCTCACTCTGGTCTCACCTTCCTCTGCTGTAGACAATGGATCCCTACAGCCCGCCCCCCCCCCCCCCAGGGCCACCACAGGAACCCCTGACCATGAGCGATGTCGAGCTGGTAATGCCCACCCCAGCCAAGCCGACTCCACCCTCCCCAAGGTCAACCATAAGCCTGATGCAGCCCTCAATGAAATAGAGTTTGATATCCTGCACTATGAGGTTAAACGGATTCTGGACTCCAGACTATTTAAGGGGAAACTCCAACACCTAATCTAGAACATGAGGGAAGATAGATTAGTAGAGAAATTCCATGAGAAATATCCCCAGAAGCCAAGGAATCCTTCCTAGAGGCCAAGGAAACCCTAAAGTAACTAATGTGTGTAGTTATTATTTTCCACTTTCTAGGGCAGGAGTCCTCAAACTAAGGCCGCGGGCCAGGTATGGCCCGCCCAAGCCATTAATCCAGCCCTCAGGGGACCCAGAGGATGCCCCATCCACCTCACCTCCCCACCCGCCGGCCCCCACCCTTCAGCCAAGCGCAGGACTTACCTTAGCAGGCAGAGTGCTTGTAGAGATGAGGGAAGAAAAAACGGACCGCACGAAGCTCCCAGGAGGCCTTCACGCACTTCGTTTATGGCCAGCAGAATGCTTGTGGGGACGGTGGAGGGAAAAATGGGCCACGCAGAGTTCCCAGGAGGCCTTCGTGCACCTCGTTTATGGCCGGCAGAGTGGCTGTGGGGACGGGGGAGGGAAAAACAGGCCCAGGTGTCCTCCGAGGTACCCATTTTTGCCCTCCCCCACCCCCAGAAACACTCTGCCGGCCAATAAAGGGACACACCTTTCACTGAGGAAAGAGCTAGATTTACCGTGGACTTCAGTCCACCATCACTCCGCTGAGGGGAGGAAAGCTGAAGGGTCCCAATGGAAAAGCTGCGCCTGCTGCATAATTACGCACTGCTTCCAAGAGTTGCGTTTAGTGCCAGGTACCTGCACGCTTTCCATTCGTCCTGGATGAAACAGAGCAGAAGCAGAAAGGGGCGGAAGACCTGAAAGCACGCAGAACCCCCGAGCGACGCTCTCCCCTGGTGGCCGGATTTGCACAGAACTGGTGCATCCCCCGATCCTGGGCAGGATACGGGGCCCAAGGCGGAGGGATGGTGAGCAGGCTGCCCTCAGGGGAGAGTGCCACCTTGTACTAAGCGCGATTGTTGGAATAGATGCATAATTACATGGCAGATACAACCTCTCCGTCGGAACCCTTCGGCTTTTTCCCCCTCAGCAGAGTGACGGTGGCAAATCTTTGAGTTCTTTCCTCAGCCGATAGCTCTCTTGCCCTACAAGTCAGCCACCTTTCACTCCCCGGCACAATGCTGTCAGCTGCTCCGAACGAGCCTCCTTCATTCCTTCGAGCGTGCTCCAAGCAGGCAAGCAGCTGGCCCAAAAGTGGCTCCAGCAAGCCGGCAGGCACCTGTTAGTGAAGCAGGGCTGGCGAGACACAAGTGAGAGAGGGAGCGGGTGCTGCAATAGCCACCCCCACCTCCTTCTTCCCCTCCCGCCACTGGCGCTTGGCTGCCCACCCTTCTCCCACTTGGCGCTTGGCAGTTACAGGGCTGTGGCCGGTGAGGCTGCCTGCCCCCCAAAGCAGGATGGCCGTCTCCACCCCTGGAGAGGGAGGCAGGAAGGGCTGGCTGGCTAGCAGATCAGCGCTACTGAGCCCCCACCTTGAGGCTTCCTCACCAGATCTGCTCTGAGTGATGCCTGCCTGGCCCGAGCCTAAGTGCCAGACACGGGAAGCCCTTGCCTGAACCTGTTACATGCGTTCAGCACGTGCGGAGGAAGCTCCAGGGTGGCCAGTGATATCTGAAAAGCGGATTGAGACTGCCACAATGCAAATAGAATAGAATGGAATGGAATAGAATGGGAATAGGGGTGGGATGGAATAGCAATAGCAATAGGATGGAATGGGAATGGGAATGGAATGGAATTCAGCAAGGTTTCTTTTCCCCACCCCCTTTGCTCTTTTAGGAGGGAGAGAGAGAGAGGGAGAAAGAGACGGGGGGAGGGAGGGAGGGAGGGAGGGAGGGAGGGAGGGAGGGAGAGAGAGAGAGAGAGAGAGAGAGAGAGAGAGAGAGAGAGAGAGAGAGAGAGAGAGAGAGAGAGACTGAGACTGAGACTGAGACTTGTTGATTGTAACTTCCTTGGGGCTGAGAAGAACTGCTGCAAAACTGAGTTTTCTGAAATGGACCACTAGACTCGAAAACAAAAAATGATCTAGTAAAAAGAAAAGTCAAACAAAAGCAAATAAAACACCCCCAGGAGGAAAACAAATTAAAGTTTAATTTGTGTGTATTATTTAATGGACTGCTAAATTGGCAAAATGGACTGCTAAATTGGCCACGCCCACCCAGTCACATGACCACCTAGTCACATCCAGCCACCCAGTCCGGCCCGCCAACAGTCTGAGAGACTGTGAAGTAGCCCCCTGTTCAAAAAGTTTGAGGACCCCTGTTCTAGGGGGATCAAAGGAGGGGAGAAAAGAATTCATTCTTTAATTAGGCAAAAACAGCAGGAACTAGTTAGAGTTGGTTTTGCTCCATGCATGCGGAAATGATGTACTCAATAAAGTTATGCTTAAAGAGATCTGATTGTCTCGAACTGCTGGCTTGGTTGGGTTCGTCAATAGGAACCTTGACACATACAGCCATAAATAATGACAGATAAGAATAAATATACTCTATTACTATTAGTAATAGGGACATGATCAGTGAAGTAAAGACAAGGATAGAGAAAGCTTGAACAGCATTCTTCAAAATGAAAAAGGTCTTCTGCAGTCATAACATAAACCTAAGACTGAAAATCAGGCTTGTCAGATGTTATATCTTTTCTATCCTGCTCTACAGAGTAGAGAGTTGGACTCTGACAGAAATCCACTTGAAGAAACTAGAAGCATTTGAAATGTGGATTTACAGACGGCTGTTACGTATAAACTCGATTAACAAAATCACAAATGAGGAGGTGATAAGCCACCTGGGAAAGCAAAGGGAAATCATCAAAGCCATTAAAAAATGAAAGAATATTTTGGACATGTGATGCGACACCCAGAAAAATACAGCATCCTTCACTTAATCCTCCAGGGAAAGATTGAAGGCAAATGAGGTCCAGGCAGAAGAAGAACATCATGGCTTCAAAACCTAAAGAACCCAGCAGCACTTTTACATGCTGCTGTTGACAAAAATAGGATTGCCAATATGATCGCCAGTGTCCGATGACAGACATGGCACAAGAAGAAGAATTACTGTTAGTAACAAAATGGGTGTTGGTCCTACCTGAAAAATCCTTTTTCGGTAGGAACAAGAGACTTCAGGCATGGGTATCACTCTGTCTTCTGGCTCTATGGACTGAGATCAATCTTAAAGAGACGCCCTCCTTTGCACATGCTCCCAGATTCAACGATGTCCCACGAGGTTTCCAGGATACTGCACCTGCAATGACACCCCAAGGACGCCTCCAAGACCAGACCCCCAAATCAGGGTGGGGCTGAAGTCTCTCGTTCCTGCCAAAAAAGGGTGTATCAGGTAGGACCAACACCCATTTTCCAGCTAGGAACTCGAGACTCCAGGCATGGGACTTACCAAAGCCAACAGTCCTCAAGGGTGGGAAGAAGTCTGGTCCTCCAATCCGGGCGTCTCCAACACACATTACAGAATCCTCCGTCCAAATGCAGCCTCAGCTGAGGTATAAACATCAATCCGGTAGTGTCGGATGAACGGAGAGGGAGATGACCACATTGCCGCTCTGCAGATCTTTTCCACTGATGCTCTAGTCACCCAGGCCGCACTGGTAGCCGCACTGTGAGTCGAATGAGCGGTTATCCCCCTGGGTGAGGCAGTGACTGAGCTTCATAAACTCTGGCGATGGTAGCCCAGATCAATTTGCCCACCGCTGAGCTGGTAAGCTTCAGCCCCATCATAGCCAGCAAGAAGGATACAAATAAGGCCTCCGATTTCCTAAACGACCTTGTCCTCCTAATGTAAATCTTTAATGCTCGTCTCACATCCAGCTTATGCCAGAGCTTTTCCCTGGGGTGAGATGGATTTGGGCAAAAATCCGGAAGTACCAATTCTTGTGCCCGATGGAACCATGAATTAATTTTGGTCATGAAGGCCAGATCTAAACGTAGAACAACTCTATCCACATGAAAGATACACAAGTCTTCCCTCACAGAGAGGGCCGCAAGCTTCGAAATGCATCTGGCCGATGTAATAGCCACAAGGAAAAGAGTCTTATATGTTAAGAAACTGAGGTGGACCTGCCTAAGCGGTTCAAAAACTGTAGTAGACAAGGCCTGTAACACCTGGAGATCCCAGGTGGGATAACGGTGTACCACCGCTGGTCTCAAGTTAGTCGCCCCCCTGAGGAAAATCCTTACATCAGGATGTTGAGCAACAGAAATTCTCCTCCCACACGATAACACTGAAGCTAAAGCAGCCACTTGCCTACGAAGGGTTGCTGGTGAGAACCCTTTCTCCAACCCAGCTTGTAGAAACTCCAGAAGCTGCTGCACTGTTGCCTTGGTCACCTGAATCCTCCACCCCGAGCACCACAAACAGAATGTTCACCAGATGGAGTTATAAATGTGTGCCGTTGATGGGCGCCTGGCAGCCTGCATAGTCTCTATCATGCTTGCGGTGAAATTTCTCCCTTCAAGCGATCGCTACTTAACCTCCACAAGGTTAAGTGAAGCCATTGCGGATCTGGGTGACAAACGGGTCCCTGAAAGAGGCAGACCCTGTCAGGCAGGATCTTCCAGGGCGGTGCGACTGACTCACCAGATCCGCAAATTACAGTCGCCGTGGCCAATGAGGAGCTACTAGGATGAGCTCTGCCCTGAAGAATCCGACTGATGACCTTCGGAAGCAGTGCCAGCGGGGGGAAGGCATATAACAGGCTCTCGGGCCAAGGGCAATGAAGAGCGTCTACTCCTTCCACTGCCTGACATGAGAACCGAGCGAAAAACCAGGGTAGCTGAGCATTCGTCCGTGAGGAGCAGAGGTCGATGGTCGGCTGACCAAAATGTGTCACAATCTCCTGGAATAATGTGGGTCCAGCCGCCACTCCGACTGATCTAAGGCCTCCCTGCTTAGCCAATCTGCCCACGTGTTGTCCTGTCTGGCCAAATGTTCTGCTTTGATGGACCTCAAATTTTGCTCTGTCCAATGACAGAGCCTCTCTGCCTCCTTCATGAGAGTCTGGGATCGTGTAGCCCCCTGCCTGTTTACATGGGCTTTTAGTGTAATGTTGTCTGTCATAAGGAGTATATGGCGGTTCAAGAGGCAGGGCCTGAAGTGTCTGAGTGCCAAGCATGCCGCTCTCAGCTCTAGCCAATTAATGCACTTCCGTGCCTCCGCCCATGACCAAACACCCTGCGCCATCTGATGCTGGCTATGAGCCCCCCATCCTACTAAACTGGTGTCTGTGGTCACTGTGACTCTCTCCTGTATTAGGAAGTAACATCCGTGTGACAGCCATCCGGACATCCACCAGCTCAGGGATGCTCTGACCAACCCCGGAATCCTGACCTTGGTCTGTGACGTTGCCCTTCCTGACTTCTGAAATGGTAACATGAACCACTGCAGAGGCCTGGCGTGAAACCTCACCCAAGGCACAATCTCTATGCACGAAATCATCTTGCCTAACAGGGTGGAGAGCTGTGCTAAAGTCACCCTGGGTGCAGCCATCACCCATCTGGTCAAACTCTTGATATCCTCCAACCTGTCCGGAGACAGGAACACCTAGCACTAAATGGTGTCTATAACCGCCCCTAGATGAATGAGGCAATTTGTCCGGAGATAATGGCTCTTCTCTATATTTATAGAGAAACCGTGAGCCTGCAGACACTGGACCGTAGTATTCAGATCCGACTCCGCCTGAGCTAGAAATGTTGACTGCACCAAAATGTCATCCAGGTAAACATGGAGACGAATTGGCTTGGAGCTGAGTACCTCCCCCAATGCCGCCAGGATCTTTGTGAAGACGCTGGGAGCAGAGGCTAGACTGAATGGAAGCGCTCAGTATTGGAGATGTCTGCTGTCGTAATAAAACCTCAGGTACTGTCTGTACTTCCGATGAATCGGAATGTGCAGATATGCATCTGTGAGGTCGATGGAGGTCAAGAAATCCCCTCTCTGAACATTTTCCAAAATTGACCGGAGGGAGTGCATCTTGAACCTCCGATACCTCAAGAACTTGTTTAGGCCCTTCAGGTTTAGAATTGGTTGAAGTCCCCCCGAGGGTTTTTGTATGACAAACAGCATTGAGTAATAACCCTTCCCCTGTTCTGATAAGGGGACGGGCTCCACTGCTGCTATGTCTATCAGATGCTGAATGGCTGTTTCCATACACCTTCTCGTTTTTACATCTCTTGACTTTGGGCAACAGACAAAAACCTTTGGGGGAACCGCAAGAAATTCTCGAGCTAGACCTGAAGTGATGGTCTCCTTTACCCATGCATCTGTGGTGGATTTCTCCCACTGGTCTGCTAAAAGGCCTAGCTGGCCACCAATGGGAGCTTCAAGCCTCCAGTCAACGGGACCTGCGAAAGGAACATGAATTCCCTCCGCGAAAGAAACATTTGGGCTGGTCTGCTCTGTTTCTATCTGATTGCCCCATCCCCAATTGATGGAACTGCCCCGCTTGACTGCCCTGGCCTTGGTAAAACCATCTCTGACCTTTATAGAAACCTGCTCCCCCATATGGAGGAAAATAAGACGTCCCATCCTGCGAAGTAGATCGGGTGTCCATCTTTCGTGATAAAGCTGGAAGAACCTTCTTCCTGCCCTTTTGTTTAAAGGGGATCTAAAGCTGACCCAAATAACTTGGACCCTTTAAAGGGAACAGAGGCCAAGTGCCATCTACGCGCGCTTGGAATCTGCCTGCCAATTCTTTAACCATAAGAGCCTCCTAGCTGTCACCGTAGAAGTGATGGCTCGCGCTCCAAATTTTGCTGAATGTAGTGTGGCATCAGCTGTATATTCCACTGCCGCCACTCTCTTATTGAAATCCTGATGAGCTCTGAGATCTGAAACTGGTACCCTGTTCTGCATCTGTTTAAGCCACAACAGCGATGCCCTGGTGAAGGAGGACACTGCCGTGGCTATTTTGATCCCCCAGGCCGCCACCTGGTGAGCCCTCTTAAGAGCCTGCTCTAACTTATGGTCATCCGGTTTTAGCACCTCCTCTGGTTCGGCTAAGGTAGCTGAGGAAGAGGACAATGCTAGCACCAGTTCATCCACATCCGGGATATTCAGGAGCTCCATGAGAATGGGTGTGATGTTATAAAATCTCCTTTCATAAGAAGAGGAGTTGGTATGAGTTCCTGGTGAATCCCACTGTTTCTTAATCATGTCTAGAAACATCTGGGGAGCTGGTATAATATCAGTTTCTGCAACCGGTTCTGAAAACAGTAAATCTTCTGGATCCTGTTCTGATCTAACCCCCGTCTCTTCTGAAGTACTCTGCTTCATGGTGACTTTAGCCTTCATGAGCAAAGCCTTAAAAAGATGTGGTCTAAACAACCCTTTGAATACAGGCTGTTCCACTAACAGACCTTCTTCCTCAGATAATTCCTGATCCCACTGCTCAGAAGCATCTGCTAATGAGCCCTCTGTCTCTGAAGAGGAACTGAGACCTCAGATTCCAATTCTGGCTGTGACCTAGGTGGTCTCTGTTCAGCAGAACTCTGTGGCTTAACCATCTCCACATTTTTCCGCTGTGATCTTTTGGACTTAACCTGACCAGCTTCATAATTGTAGGCATCTCAACTTCCTGTCCAGCGGCCTGACCCTCTGGTTGAGGTGCCACCACAGGTGAAGGAGATAGACTCTGCTCCTGTTCCTCTACCTGCTCTCTTTCCAAAGGTGGAGGAGATAATTCTCTAGACACTAACAAACTGGTAGAAGACCCTGGTTCTGCTAAATCAGAATCTTGAGCAGGCTGCGGACTATCTAAATGTCTACGCTTTGCTGTTGCCTTGTAACTCTCTGCCACTTGCTGTTCTAAGGCATCATGTAAACTCTTCTCTGCCCTTTCCTGCGCTCTTGATGGGCGCGTGAGAGCCATAGCCTTGGCCTTGATCTTTGCTGCTGCAGTCTGACTGCCAGACTTAGACCCATGGCCACTATTAGTGCTGCGGGTAGATCTTCTGTGAGACTCCTCACTGCTCTCCATACTGTGTCCAGAAAAACACCTTAAATCTCTATTTCACCAGTATTACAAAGAATAATCCTCAACTGCAGAATAGATGAAACAGCCTCACTTGATCTGAAGAAAAACGATCCTTTGAGGCAAAATACGTAGATCAGAAGTGGAGCTGAAGTAAGGAATCAGTCTATTTCTCCAGTTCAAAAGAGGGGGGGGAAAGGCCTGTGCAGGCTACAATATCACTGCACTATGGCCCTCCTCTCCCTGGTCAGCAAACTGTGACCAGGTGTCCTCTTCACCTCAGGGGAATAGGACCCGGGTCCGGGCTCCTTTGTGCGTCCCTGAGGGCTTAAGCTGCACTGGAGGGCCGAGAACCCAAACCCTATGGCAGCTGCTGCTCCATGCCTTTAAAATAGGGGAAAACAAAATGGCCACCCATCCGGTGGCCTCCTCAGCACATTTTGGTGCCAAAATGCCCAAAGTCCTCCAAACGGTGCTTCCACCCCGCTCCTTATTACTTACAGCCTCAGAGGGTAGGTGGTCAGGGCACAAGGCAGGAATGGCTGAATCCCGATGTCCACTGCCTGATCAGAGCCCACACGAGGCACAGCGCTTCACAAAATAGCAGCCGTTTCTTCTAGCCACCAAACAGCTGAGATCTCCTCGCCTAGTGCTCTGCCAGCAAAGGCGACAAAAATAAATTTAAAGCTGGGCAAGGATGCAGCCAGGGGTCCTCAGCCAAGGAACCCGACTCCTACGAAGATCTTTCTTCGACTCTTCAAAACCTTTTAAAAATGCAAGGAACCCCCACAAGGGGAAAGAAAACAAAACCAAACAAAAAAACAAACAAACAAACAAATTTAAACCAGAACTATCTGACTAAATTTAACAAGAGAGAACTCTAAATCCGTCCAACCGAGCTCAGGACTGAGATTAATCTGGGAGAGTGTGCAAAGGAGGGCGTCTCTTTAAGATTGATCTCAGTCCATAGAGCCAGAAGACTCCATGCCTGGAGTCTCGAGTTCTTAGCTGGAAAACATCAATGTTTCAATCAAGACATTATCCCCTATTCCAAAAATATTTCACATTTATTTATCATTCACTCATTTACAAGATTTAAAAGCCACTGATGTTGAATAGTGTACAATTCCCTTTGCTCCCCTAAAACAAAATGGCAATTGAAACCAAACCAAAAAACCCAGTGGTTCCAAAATGTTAAATTTCTTGCATATTTAAAATAGTATTAGCTGTATTAAAATAGAGTTAGCTCTATTTTAAGGACATCCTGCATTTATATACAATTCAGACCATTACCTCACATCACCAATATTGATAATAGAACTTATATACCGACAAAATTGGCTTTAGATATTAAAAGCAGAGAGTATAACAAATAATTGAACTTATTTCTATGTACTTTCCAGAAACAAATACTTTTATGAGAAAACCATACAATGCTATAAATAAAATATATACCTGATAGCATTCTCCTTTTATATTGTCCAAGACATCGCCACATGTTTTACGCATGTATTTTCGACACCCATCAATCACCATTTGGTCAATGTTTTTGATACTAATAAGAATGAAATAACTCATTTTGTTGTTATTATAACATCCTTCATAATGTTCTTTTTCTGCCTTGAAACGCCTAAATTTTATAATGAACATACCACTAAAACATTAATAAATTGACAGTTTTCCTGGAGCCAAATAGATTAAGTGAAAACATTCTTAGAAACACACATATATTTATTATAATTCTTTGATATATGACCTGATATTAATCAGAGTATTTTAACCAACTGTATCATTCATCCTTAGAACTGAGCCACTGGCAGATATAATGGCTATCCCTGTAGATTTTCTCTCCTTGCCAGATAGAGTAAAACTTGGTACCAGGTTGCGGAAGTAGCAGGTGAGCACGAGCTTACCTGTTGCTCACGTGCAACTATCCCCTCTTCCCCCCACCCCCGCTGCTAGTTCACAAAGCCGGAAAGGTTGGGGACCACTGGAGTAAAGCAACTCTTAGTTGCCTGAACAAAACTCTATTATAGTATATTTGTTACATGATCTTTAGACCAGATTAAAGATGTTATTTTACACAAAAAATGTTGTATGATCATCAGAAATTCTTAAATACAATTTTAAAAGTAAAAAGAAATCTTCAATTGAATTATAAAATGCTACAGAATTTGAACCAGATTTAAGGTAATAGCCAAAGTTTTAAATAATGCTCTAAGCTAAGGAATCAAGATAAATAATAAACCAATAATCTTTGTTCCAAATAGAATGGGATGAAGACTTTTGTTTTTATATTAATGACCACAGGCTCATATCAAAAGGATATCTCTACCATGGTGACCATCTTTGGTTTCATTTTGACAATTTCATACAATATTCCTCCATCACCACCTCCAAGAATGAGCACTTCTTTGTTGGTGTAATCTTCCTTTCCACTCCCCATTATAGCTTTTGTATATGCTAGGTCACTTTCTGCCAGATCTTAAAAAGCAGAAAAACAAACTTATGAATATACACAAACATAAAACAATCTTTTCATAACAATAACCGTTTTGATACTTATAACTAATTAGTTAACTGACAATTTATATTATACAATGGATATTATATATATTTATAGTTGGTTAGTCTTACACTCATCCTTTAGAAATTAGCAAATTTGTAAGGGTAACTTTATAACTATAGGTAGTCCTCAACTTACAACCTCAATTGAGCCCATAATTTCTGTTGCTAAGTGAGACATTTGTTAAGTGAATTTTTGCTCCATTTTATAACCTTTCTTGCCCCAGTTGTTAAGTGAATGACTGTAATTGTTAAGTTAGTAACATGGTTGTTAAGTGAATCTTACTTCCCCATTGACTTTGCTTGTCAGAAGTTTACAAAAACTACAACCGTCATAAATATAAATCAGTTGCTAAGCACCTGAATTTTGATCACAGACCATGGAAATGCTGCAATGGTCGTAAGTGTGAAAAACAGTCATAAGTCACTTTTTGTGTCGTAAGTTCCAACGGTCACTAAACGAACTGTTGTAAATCAAAGACTACCTGTAATAAGTAGAAATTTGAAAGGGGGTAGATATTTTGCAACTCTCAAAACCTAATGCTTTGCTCTGCCTAGTAGGAAAAAAGGTATTGATTTATATCAGTTATATAGTTATTTTGTATATTACAATATAAGTATATAACTTATATTTATATTTTATTTTATATCATCCAAGAAAAAATGTGACAAGCATCTAATAATCCTTTCTTTCACGACATATGAATAAAATATCAATTAATTCTTACACAGAATAAATGTTTAGCAATTTAAGAAAAATAATCCTAGAAATAGGCAATTCCAAGCCCTTAATAAGCCCCGGGTTATGGCTTGTATTTAGTCTGGCAATTTAGAAACATTGTCCGGCCTGATTCAATAGCAAATGCATGTATTTTATTTTAAACTGATAATACTCACTAACATCCCCACTGAGGATAAGAATATTTCCAAATTGTTTTGAATGTAAAATTTTAATATTCTGATAAGCCGATTCTTCGTCATATACAACTTCATCTATGTCATATTCCACCAATCGCCCATCTGCTGTAGGCCAGTATCTATCAATCGCATCCCCTCTCATAATGACTGGCAAGCTGAAGGGAGGGAGGGAGGGAGGGAGGGAGGGAGGAAGGAAGGAAGGAAGGACGGACACATTTTGTTATTGTCAGACAACTTTAAATAGCAGCTTCCTAAAAGGACTATTGTGTTTGAATAGATAGACAATCCAATGCTACAAGCAAAATACATATTTTAAACTAATAAATTAAATAAATTCATACATTTAGCACATTTTCTTTACTATTTTCTAATTTCCAGTGCTGAAAATTAGAAAACTACAATAAAGAAAATGTACTAAAGCCTTTTACATTCTAAATTTACATTTAATTCTAAAATATCTAAACCTATATTAAATTATCTTCAGAAATCTATTTTCTAATTTTCAGCATATTTCTAGTTTTTCGCATGTATGTAAACATATATTAACTACTAATGAGAAGTTTGTGTACAATATGACCTCACCGGACTATATGTGTCCATATAAACTACTATTTCTTAAGCCAGGATATATAGTATTAAATAGATTGCCAGGGAAATCTACCTATGTTTGTTCTGAGTGCTATTAATACTATAATGTATAAAAGATAAGAAATTAAAAATTAAATGAATCGTATTTTCTTGATCACGGATAATAGGAAAAAATCTTATTTTTACTCATTCTAATTAAAATTGTCATATATATTCATAATAATATATTCGGTAAAAAAGAAGTTTCTGGCAGAATTTCCTTATGTCCATGATTAAAGAGGTTTCATGTAAATTTAAGGACTTTTTAAAAATTTCATTTTTGAATAAGCAGCAAAAAGGGTGACAATATATTGATTTTGGAAATTTATAAATGAATTAAGGGGCCAGACGTATTTGAAAGAATATTTCCTGTGGGTTGCTTAAAAATTTACAGAAATATATACAAAGATTTTGAAATTGACTGCAAGAAATTTTCCTGTAGGAAAATGTTGTTGATTAGAAAAAAAAGAACATGAGAAGAGGGAACTTTGAAGGTTAACTAGAACAGAGTGCCCCAACTATTCCGGGTTGGCAGCCAGAGTGGAAGGGGGGGGAAGGGGATGATTTTCTGGGAGGGGAAAGCACATGTATGCGTGTGCATGAGTGCCCACAATGTTCATGGCGACGCTTCTGCAAGTGGGACTGCGAGTACCCATGACAACTTGCATGACTGGGGCCGCGAGCACCAGTGATTATTCTTGCACCAGTTGATCCACATGCCCATGAGGAGGCTAGCACGAGTGGGGCTGCAAGTGCCCACGACGATGCTTGCGAGTGGGGCCATGAGTGCCTGCGATGACGCAAGTGTGAGTGGATTGCGAATGCCCGCAAGGAGGCTCATGTGAGGGGCACTGTGAGTACCTGCAACCATGCTTGCATGAGTGGGGCTGCGAGTGCCCGTGACAACGCTTGCATGAGTGGATCTGCAAGAGTTCACAACATGAGCACGAGTGGAGCTGCAAGTGTGTGATGCAAGCACAAACGAGGCCACAAACACCCGTAATGACACTCTCACGAGGGGCCACAAGTGCCCATGACATCACTTGCATGAATGGGGCCATACACACAAAGATGCGTGCACTGCCCGGCCCCTCACGTGGTCCAGTGGTGATTATCCCGCAGCCTGATAGTGGGCCGTGAACCACAGGTTGGGGACCCTTTGACTAGAGGGAACCAGAGAGAACTAAGATTTACAATTAAAAGCAATAAAAACTCATGAATTCAACAAACCAATATTATCTGACTATGGAAGAATTTAAGGATACTTGGGAACAATACTAAGAAGAATATTATATTCTTCTTAGTTTCTATTAGTTTTTTATTTGTACACTTTAACAAAAAAATATTGTAACAATTTTTGGTTGCTTTCCCTTAATTTAAATACATGGAAATAATCATCATCTTACAAGTCTATCCATTAGCTAACTAAATAATGTTAGCACTGTATAAAAGCTCTATACTGTATATAATATGGGAGATAGTTTAACTATTGCTTTGATTTCAGAGTAATTTATTCAGTCATGTCCTTCACTGTTATTCATATTTAAGAGATGTATGAAAGCACAAACTTTCTTACCGCTTTATCCTTTTGATACTTTTATGAAATAATTCTTTCATTTTTTCTTCTACTTTATTTAGAAGCTGCAGGAAAACATATGTGTATAAACCATAGTAAAAACATATTATACTTAAGAATTTGAAAACACTCTTAATTATTACAAATATATGCATCATTTTTATTATTCAATAAACTTTGTATAGCTTATGTTCAAGTACCAAAACATCTTCTTGAACATTACTTCAAATACAGATTTTCATATGCATCCTGAAGCAAAGCTGAAATTTTGCCCACTTTTCTTTATGTGGTTCAGTGAAACAAAGTTTTCGGTAAACAAACAAAAAAATGTTTGCATTATTTATTTGATTTATATTCCAATTTCCCCCCACAAAATTCTGAATTAAATGGTGATGTGTTGTCCTAGTCTTGTACTTTTACACTCTAGTATTTTATTTTCCCTTTTTAGCAACAATTCTGGTCATTCAGATGACTTTTATATTTATTTCCTGTTGACAAGGTCTTTTATATAATTTGTAATATTATGAAGGCTTATTATCTAACTTCAATATTATGGAATGAGACTCACAGTGAAAAATATAATAAGCCTGATTGTTGCATCTGCTTATGTCTACTTGTTTTTGTTCTTTACATATGCTGTAATGAACTGAAATCAAACTAAACTGATGCTAAATGTAAATCCTTAAAATTATCTCGTGTTTTTCTGTTGGAATAATAGCAAGACTGACTCGTCTTTTTTTAATAACTCATCTAATTAGGTTCTATTATTTATATCATTTTCAACTTCACTCTCAAAAGGCTATGAAACAGACTTAAAAATCCTCTCTGTGAAAGAATGGCTAAACTGTGAAAATATGTAAAAATAAATCTGACAAAGAATTTAACTCCATTTGGAGATTATATCCAAACTATAATTTTATATGGAGAACTGAACCATATTAAGTGTGAGCTTCTCTTTATATAAGTCTTAACATTTCAATTGTATAGGATAATCTAAATCTTAAATTACCGTTTCTGATACATACATTCTGTTTAGAGATCAATATTGATTTTAGTATTTTAAAAACGATGTAATACACTTAGTTACTTATAGTTAATCAATGAACTTCTGAAAAACTTTAATTTCTATATCTGTAAATTCCATTTATTCATTTGTATGATCCGGCCCCCAGGCCTTGAGTTTGACACCCCTAATCTAAACTCTTCACTTTTGTTTCCTGGTGAGGGGTTTTGGTTTTTTGGGGGCTGGCTTTAAGTCAGCAATGACTCCTAGCAATTGCTTGAAAAGATCCTGTTCTTTGCAAGGTTTTCAGAAATGGTTTGCCATTGCTTGCTACCTAGAGCTGAGAAAGAGTGACTGGCCCAAGGCTACCCAGATAGCTAAGGCATAACTAGAACTCATGGTCAGATGCATTAACCAAGCCTGTTGCTTAAAAACTACTCCAAACTGTCTCCCCTATAAGACTTCACCTGGTTCAATTTACAATTTATCACTGTAAATATGATACATGTATGACAAATGAGGGGAAAAGCTCAGCTAAAAATGTATAAAAATATTTTTATTTCCTCTTTTAATAAAATTATTATTAATAAAAATTAATAGTTTACCCACCTGTTCTGTTTCTTCTTTCTCATTCAAATCATTGCAACTCTGTACATCAACCAAAACCAAACCATGAAGATAAATTCTCAGATTCGCAAAGCTAGACAATAAAAAGAAAAGTATAAAGCCAAAATTTAATTTACTAAATAAAATCCTAATTTAAGAAGAATTAGTTTTAGTTCCTAAAACTCTATATAAGTGCTAAAGAATACATTCCTTATCTGCACAGCAAGTTAGTGTTCTAATTAAAAAATTATATTCCCTTCTTTTTTTAAGAGACAGAGCCAAAGTTCTCAAATAACTTGGCCAAAGATGTCACCTGGAAGACATCTGATTGGCAATAGTTCCTCTTTATTTTAAATAATTATTTCTTCTGCAACAACTGAGAAATTGCTACCATCAAAACTGTTACTTGTTCTTCTGGGTCAATTATTCTTTGAGTTTTTGCTGAAAGATGGCCATCTGCGTATTTTACTGCCTTTTTTTGTTTGCTAGCTTAATATTTTGTCTTAATATTTATCAACTTTCAAAACATAGTTTTAATAAATATCTAAAAAATCTATATATCACATATTGGGATTAAATAGTTGTCAGTGCTCTAAAAAGAGGTAGTATGTTAAGCTGCAGGAAGCAATAGGGGGGTCTTTGAAAATAAAGTGAAAATATCACTTTTCCTCCAGTATTTGATTATACTTCAACAGATTGTTTTCATTAATTACTGTGTTCAATCACCATTTTATATAGTGGGTGATTTTTAAAAATGTGTTATTATATATTTGATTTGTTCTTTTTGTTGTACACTGCGAGAACAGTTTTTTTTTTAGTGTCCCTTTAAATCCAAATAGCCAATCAATCAATCCTTCAAACTAAAACAGAACATACACTGATCTTTGAAAACATCTGGGCCAGAATACCCATGGTTCCAAAAACATACAACTTTGTTAATGAAATAAGATTTGTTTCTGAGCCCATGATATTCTTAAAGTCATTCACAGCTTTAGATCACTCCTAAACTGATAAGAACAAAGGATATCTTATGCATTTGGTGTCTCCAGAAACATACTTAACATAGAACACAGAGATTGATCTGGAACTCCCAAGAGAGAATTTATTATCTGTTTTTCTGTCAGATGGCTAAAACCAGTATAGTAGGGCTCTAGGAATATAAACAAAATGGTGTTTTATTTGAAATGCTCAGCACTGATTTCATTATTGGTGATCTAACTGATTTAATTGCTAACTTATTTTTGCATTTTGCACTTTCAGTTTTATTTTATCTTACTGTTATTAGCCTCTTTGTACTCTCTATAATTCATTTATTTACAACCCTAATTAAAATCATTTTAATTATATAAATATACGTGCCTTTATTTATCAAAATTAAAAATGCAAGGATGTCTACAGTAGTTGTATTGTATCAATTCAAGAATACCAACATATCCATGCAACAGAAATATTAAAAACATTGTGAATTTCTTCACAAAATTTGTATTTTGTTAAACTTCAAATATCCAAATGCAGGTAGTCCTCAATTTATGACAATTGAGCCCAACTTTGGGAGGAGGGATGGGAATAATGATTTTTTAAGGGGAACCGGGAGGAAGACCAAAGGGTTTGGGGGGGGCAAACCCTTCAAGGTTAGAGCCAAGCCCGGCACAGGGGGACGGTTTGGAGGGCGCAAAATGAGGGATGGGGGGGGGGCGGGAGGACCACCCGGAGGAGGAATTTTCCATCAGCACGGTAAATGGGAGGGGCAGATATGGCGGGAGTAGGGAACTATATCATATGCAGGGGGCGCGCACTTGCTATTTGAGAGCAATTGCACGTCCCGGTCCCCAAGACTCTACTCAGATACTTGGTGGCTTAGATATTCAGGACCTGGGCCTCCGGCTGATGCTATGCAATGCCAGGTCCGTGGTAAATAAGGCCCCTCTCACCCATGATCTTATACAGGAGGGGGGAGCAGACCTGGCAGCTATTACTGAGACTTGGTTGGGCCCGGAGGGAGGGGTCCCCCTGGTTGAGATGTGCCCACCAGGTTTCAGAGCGTTCCATCAGCCGAGGGCCCAAAGGAGGGGCGGGGGGGTAGCGGTGATTATTAAAGAAGATCTTGGCTCGAGGGAATCCACTGTGCCACAGATTGCCGGATGTGAAACCCTCTTTGTGAGATGGGGCCTTGGGGTTCAGATGGGCCTGTTGCTTACGTACCTGGCTCCCTGCCGTGTTGCAACGGCCCAGCCCGAGCTACTCGACATGATAGCCGCGGTGGCAGTTGATACACCCAGGCTCATGGTTATGGGTGATTTCAATCTGCCATCTGTTGGTGAGACGTCTGAGATGGCTCGGGAGTTCATGGCTTCCATGACGGCCATGGACCTGACCCAGTTAGTTCATGGCCCCACCCACAGAGGGGGTCACACTCTGGACTTGATTTTTGTCTCTGGCCAGTGGCTGAGTGGGCTTGTTATAGGGGATATAGACACAGAACCCTTGTCATGGTCAGACCACTCGCTCCTTCGCCTAGATCTTCAAACCGCTGCACCCCGCCGCAGGGAGGCGGAGCCTATAAGATGGGTCCGCCCCAGGCGCCTGATGGATTCTGATAGATTCCAGATGGAGCTTGGGCCATTTCCTGAGGTTCTGGCACACGACTCAGTCGGGGACCTGGTGGCGGCCTGGGATCGGGCCACTAGCGGGGCGTTAGACTGAGTCGTGCCTCTGCGGCCTCTGACCTGGTGCCGATCCCTCACGGCTCCTTGGTTTACTGAGGAGCTGAGGGAGATGAAGCGCTGGAAAAGACGCCTGGAGAGCGGTTGGAGGGCCAGTCTTGCTGAATCTGATCGAACACTGGTAAGGTTGCATATTAAAACCTACCTAGTGGCGATAAAAGCAGCAAAGTTTAATTACTTTTCCGCTCCTATTGCGTCATCAGAGAATCATCCGGCGGCCCTGTTCAGGGTGACCCACTCACTGCTTCAATCGGGAGTGCGGGAGGACCCCCTGGAGGGCAGGGCTGAGGATTTCAGACGATATCTGTATGACAAAATCGCTCAGATCCGGCGGGATTTGGGCTCTGACTGGGTAGATCCGGGCAGGATGACGAGGAATAGTCTTGAGAGTGTTATCTGGGAAGAGTTTGTCTTTGTGACTCTGGATGACGTGGACAGGATTTTGGGGAGACTTAATGCGACCACATGTTTATTGGACCCGTGTCCCTCCTGGTTAGTACTGGCTTCCCGGGAGGTTACACGAGGCTGGCTCCAGGGAATTATTAACGCTTCGTTGAGTGAGGGTCACTTCCCCGCCGCCTTGAAAGAGGCGGTGGTGAGGCCTCTCCTCAAGAAGCCCTTCCTGGACCTGGCAGTATTGGCTAACTATCGTCCTGTCTCCAACCTTCGCTTTGTGGTGAAGGTTGTTGAGAGTGTGGTCGCACGACAGTTCCCACAATTCCTGGAGGAAACGTCCTATCTGGATCCGTTCCAGTCGGGCTTCAGGCCTGGTCACAGCACGGAAACGGCATTGGTCGCGTTGGTTGATGATCTCTGGAGGGCTCGGGACAGGGGTTGTTCCTCTGTTCTGGTCCTATTAGATCTCTCAGTGGCTTTTGATACTATCGACCATGGTATCATGCTGCACCGGTTGGAAGAGTTGGGGATGGGGGGCACCGTTTTATGGTGGTTCTCCTCCTTTCTCTCCGACCGGTCGCAGTTTCTGTTGACAGGGGGGCAGAGGTCGACCTCGAGGCCTCTCATCTGTGGAGTGCCACAAGGGTCGGTCCTCTCGCCCCTTCTGTTCAGCATTTATGTGAAGCCGCTGAGTGAGATCATCCGTGGTTTTGGGGTGAGATACCATCAGTATGCTGATGACACCCAGCTGTACATCTCCACCTCAGACCACCCCAACGATGCCCTTGAAGTGATGTCCCAGTGCCTGGAGGCTGTACGGATCTGGATGGGGAGGAACAAGCTCAAGCTCAACTCTTCCAAGACTGAGTGGCTGTGGTTCCCGGCATCCCGATATAGTCAGCTGACTCCATCGCTGACTATCGGGGGCGAGTCTTTGGCCCCCGTGGAGAGGGCGCGCCATCTGGGAGTCCTCCTGGATACGCAGCTGTCCTTAGAGGAACATCTGACAGCTGTAGCCAGGGGGACCTTTTGTCAGGTTCGCCTGATTCGCCAGTTGCGCCCCTTTCTTGATCGGGATTCCGAGTGCACAGTCACTCATGCCCTCGTCACCTCTCTCCTGGACTACTGTAACGCTCTCTACATGGGGCTCCCCTTGAGGAGCACCCGGAGGCTCCAACTGGTCCAGAATGCAGCCGCGCGGGTAATTACGTGGGCTACATGGCACTCCCGCATAACACTGCTCCTGCGCGAGCTGCACTGGCTCCCAGTGGTCTTCCGGGTGCGCTTCAAGGTGCTGGTTACCACCTTTAAAGCGCTCCATGGCATAGGGCCCAGTTATCTTCGAGACCGCCTTCTGCCACCGACGACCTCCCATCGACCCGTGCGCTCCCACAGAGAGGGCCTCCTCGGGGTGCCATCGGCCAAGCAATGCAGGCTGGTGACCCCCAGGGGGAGGGCCTTCTCTGTGGAGACCCCCACCCTCTGGAATCAGTTGCCCCCAGAGATAAGAAGAATCCATGACCTCCGTGCCTTCCGCCGTGCCCTTAAAACATTGTTTTTCCAACAAGCCGGGCTGGCCTAAGCAAAGCCTTTTAAATGATTTTAAACTGGGGTGTTTTTTAAATTTGTGCCAATTTTGATATTCTTTTCAATTTGTTCTTAATGTTTATATAGTGTGTTTTTACTTGGCTGTACACCGCCCTGAGTCCCCAGGGAGAAGGGCGGTATAGAAATCCAAAAATAAATAAATAAAATAAATAAATAAATAAACAAACAAACAAACAAACTTTTCTGTTGTTAAGTGAGACTTTTAAGTCAGTTTTGCCCCTTTTTATGACTTTTCTTTCCACAGTTGTTAAGTGAATCACTGCAGTTGATAAGTTAATAACCCAGTTGTTAAGGGAATCCAGCTTCTCTTGTCAGAGGGTCATAAAAGGTGATCACATGATCTTGGGAGACAGCAATGGTCATAAATATGAACCTGTTATTAAGCCTCTGATTTTTGATCACATGACCATAGGGATGCTACAAAGGTCATATGAAAAATGGTCATGTTGCTTTTTTCAGTGCCGTTGTAACTTTGAATGGTCATTAAATGAATTGTTGTAAGTCGAGGACTACTTATATATTGTTTTAAATTTTTAAAATCTGAGCAATCAACAACAAAAATCAATGCAATATAATTCATAAAAAAAGAATTGTAATTTCAGACTTTATTTATTTATGAAACTTATTGGCCACTCATCTTACCTTAGGTAACTCTGGGTAGCTTACAATCATAAAAAATAAAAACTGTACAATTTAATTTCATGTTAAATGTAACATGTTAAATGTAATATTAATTTTGGATGTGACACAAACCAATGTACCATATTTTTCGGTGTATAAGACACACTTTCTCCCCCCACCCAAAAAAAGTGGGTGGAAATGTCTGTCCATCTTATAGAACAAATGTTGCCGAAGCCCCGCCCACCTGCCAGCCCCCACCCTTCGACCTCTGCCTCCCACCAATTTGCCTCCTTGCAGCAAACAGCCTAGTCAGCTTCAGCACAGCCTGATTTAGCACAAGCAGCAGTTGGATCTGCCTTCCATAATACCGCCTATTAGCTAGTACAGGCTGCAGAAATCGTCACTGCCCATTGCCGCCCATTACCGCTGCCGCCTATCGCCACCTCCGTACACCCCATTTTTGGCCTCCGCATGTCCCATTTTCTGCCTTCACACACCCCATTTTCGGCCCATTCCAGGCAGCGGTGATAGGCCAAAAATGAGACATGCGGAGGCGGAAAATGGGGCACACGGAGGCTGAAAACGGGGCATGCAGAGGCCAAAAATGGGGCGGCAGAGGCAATAGGTGGTGACAGCGATGGTCAGTGATGGAGGTGATGGGCGGTGGCAATCTCTGCAGCTTGGAACAGCTGATAGGTGGTATTCTGGGAGGCAGATCCAACCACCAATTAGCTGCTTGTGCTAAATCAGGCTGTGCTGAAGCTGACCAGGCTGTTTGCTCTTTGCTGCAAGGAGGCAAATTGCTGGGAGGCAAAGGCAGAGGCAGATTTTTTTTTCTTGTTTTCCTCCCCAAAAGCTAGGTGTGTCTTATAGTTCAGAGCGTCTTATAGTCCGAAAAATACAGTATATTGCTATAGTCCAAAAATGGTTCCCAAGTTTCATGAACTCAAAAAAACATATATTTTCTTTTTTCCATGTTATTTATATTGTTATGAATCAAAAATATTTCATATAAGACATTTTTGAAGACTTTGCCAGAGTTCCTTTTAAAGACAGATTTGTTTATGTCTGGAGAAAAAAATCTTCAAATCTCCAAAAATCAGAATATCTCCCTCTACAAAATCAAAAAGTAATTGAAAAAGATCTTTTGTCAAACTTTGTGCTGCTGTTTCAGCATAAATAAAATGTTTATCTAAATTTCAAATTTTGTTGCTTTTGTTGAATTAATTTGATAACATTCTCCATTATGCTAGTCACTTGTGAGTAGGTTGAAAATTTGTGATAAAATAGAGGATTGTTATGAAAAAGGGGCCTCCTTTGATTTTGTTGTCTCTTCCTAGAGATATATGATGAAACCATAAAAAATCTATCAACTAATTTAGCTACTTACCAAAATAGTCTCTAGGCCAATATCCCTCAGTTTGGTAATAAGGTATCTGTAATATTCTACCCTTCTCCAAAAAATAATTATTTTCATCCATTAAGACACTAGAACATCAAGTTAGAGCTTGCCTAACAATAAGCTTCAGCAGTATGTGTTAATTTTATTAATATAAATGCCATTTTTTCTATTTTTCATAACACAGTTAATTAGAAATTAACTCTTAAAACTTTTTAAAATATAAAAATTAAGTATACACTTCACTTAGCTTCTTAAAGAAAACCTTGACAAACTGTTAAATAATTGATAATTATAACATACCGGTATTTCAAAAATTGTGTATATTAAAATTCAGCTTACCAGCCATTTTTATTGATGTATGTTGCTAGGTAACCATGATTTTCCCAGTTATGAATAGTCTCTGTCATTCCCTCCTTTTGGAAGATGGATTGTAGACCTTTAAAAATGGCTTTACAATCAGCTAGACAAAGAAAAAAAAATGGGTTAATAAATACATAGAAACAATATTTAGTGCATTTTGTCATATTCTTATCATATTTATGAGCATAAAATGATGACTGTTCAATTTCTATATCATTTATCAAGTATTGGAAAACCAGTTATTAAGATTCCTTATGTGTCTTCTTTTAATAAATCTTGATAAAGAAATTTTGTTTTCTGTGAAGGTGGCATACCTAACAACTTAACAGCATTTTTAATAAAGATTTGTTTCCCAATTGTTTAAAAACAGAACAGAATAGAATTCTTTATTGGCCAAGTGTGATTGGACACACAAGGAATTTGTTGTCTGGTACATAAGCTCTCAATGTATACACAAGCAGCAAGTAATAAATCAGGACCACAAAATTCAATCAATAAATCGCTAGAGATTTATTGCTAGAGTGCTATGTTCCTTCTTGCTTCAAACGTTCTACTATCATTCCAGTGCCGAATAAGCCCACCATCAAGGAACTGAACAACTACAGACCAGTTGCTCTAACATCTTTAGTTATGAAAATCTTTGAAAGGCTAGTGCTGTCTCACTTGAAAACCATCATGGAGCCGCTGTTAGACCCCCTGCAATTTGCATACCGAGCAAATAGATCAACAGATGATGCTGTTAATATGGCTCTGCACTACATCCTACATCTTGAATCTCCAAAGACCTATGCAAGGGTCCTCTTTGTAGACTTTAGTTCAGCATTCAACACCATCACTCCAGACATTCTTCTAACTAAGCTAAGCCAGCTAGTGGTACCTGAACACACTTGTAAATGGATCATAAGCTTCCTAACAGACAGGAAGCAGCAGGTGAAGCTAAGCAGAATCACATCAGATGCCTGTTCAATTAGCACAGGGACCCCACAAGGCTGTGTGTACTCTCCACTTCTCTTCTCTCTATATACCAATGACTGCATCTCAAACAATCCATCTGTTAAACTACTGAAGTTTGCAGATGACACAACAGTGATCAGTCCCATTCGAGACAATGATGAATCCGCATACAGATGGGAGGTTGAACAACTAGCCTCGTGGTGCGACCAGAACAATCTGGAACTGAACACACTCAAAACCATAGAAATGGTAGTGGACTTTAGGAGAAACCTCCCATACTACCACCTCTTACAATACTAGACAACACAGTATCTACAGTATCTTTAAATTTCTACATTCTACCATATCTCAAGACCTAAAATGGACACCCAACATCAAAAACGTCAGCAAAAAAACACAACAAAGAATGTTCTTTCTGCGCCAACTCAGAAAGCTCAAACTGCCCAAGGAGCTGCTGATACAGTTCTACAGAGGAATTATTGAGTCTGTCATCTGCACCTCTATAACTGTCTGGTTTGGTTCTGCAATCCAACAAGATAGACACAGACTTCAGAGGATAATTAGAACTGCAGAAAAAACAATTGCTACCAACCTGCCTTCCATTGAGGACCTGCATACTGCACGAGTCAAAAAGAGGGCTGTGAAAATATTTAGACCCCTCGCATCCTGGATATATATTGTTTCAACTCTTGCCCTCAAAACGACACTATAGAGCACTGCACACCAAAACAACTAGACACAAGAACAGTTTTTCCCAAATGCCATCACTCTGCTAAACAAATAATTCCCTGAACACTGTCAAACTAGGTATTAAGTCTGCACTACTATTAATCTTCTCTTCATTCCTATCACCCATTATCTTCCCACTTATGACTGTATGACTGTAACCTTGTTGCTGGTATCCTTAAGATTTATATTGACTATTTCCCTTTGACTATCATTAAGTGTTGTACCTTATGATTCCTGACAAATATATCTTTTCTTTTATGTACACCGAAAGCATATGCACCAAGACAAATCCCTTGTGTGTCCAATCACACTTGGCCAATAAAGAATTCTATTCTATTCTATCATCATAAATCATAAGATACAACCCTCAGTGATAGTCATAGGATACTAAATAAAAGCAATCAACATAAATCATGACAAACAACAAAATTATAGTCATACTATGCTAAAGAAATAAGTAATAGGAAAGATGAGGAGGATAATAGTAATAGAATCCTACTAGGTGGTTTGACATCCTAGGGCATAAAACAGTGTTGTGGGAATTAGTTGTTTAGCAGAGTGCAATGTCCTATAGCAGGAGTCCTCAAACTACGGCCCATGGCCCGCAGAAGCCATTACTCTGGCCCGCGCAAGACCACGAGGCTGCCCTGCCTACCCCCACCCTTCGGCTGAATGCAGAACTTATCTTTGCGAGCCCTGCAGGCTGGAACTGGAAGGTAAGGCAAATGTTTTTGGCTGGCAGTGCTTCTGGAGGTGAGGGAGGCCAAAAATGGTCCACACAAAGGCCTCCCGGGGCCTCCATGCAACTGGCAGAGTGCTGCAGGAGGACTGAATTGGAGGAGGGCCGCCTGCTCGCCCACCCATTGGCTGGACTAGTCTTCAAGTTTCAAGCGACAATAGATGTGTTTGTTTTGGGGAGACCGTGGGATTGCCCCACCTCCCCGCCAGCCACTGGTCTTCCGTGCGTCACTCGTCAGCCTCTCGACATCAGATTCCCACCACCCAGCACCAGTTCAGGGGTTCCTTTCCTCCCCCAGGGGACAGAGAGAGAGAGACAGACAGAAAAAGAGAAAGAGATAGACAGAGAACAAGAGAGAGAGAAATAGAGAGAGAGAGAGGGAGGGAAATGGAGAAAGAGAGGGAGATACTTGTTGATTATAAGCTCCTTTGGGCTGAGAATTGCTGCAAAACTGAGTTTCCTGAAGTGGACCACTAGATTCCTAAACAATTTTAAAAACTATCTAGTAAAAAGAAAAACCAGCCAAAAGAGCAACATGCAAACAAAAGTAAATAAAACACCCCAGGAGCAAAACAAATTAAAGTTTGATTTGTGTGTATTGTTTAATGGACTGCTAAATTGCCCCCCCCCATCCCAGTCACATGACCACCTAGCTATGCCCACCCAGCCAGTCCGGGTCCCCAACAGTCTGAGGGACTGTTTAAAAAGTTTGAGGACCCCTGCCCTATAGTGTCATCCTGAGGGAAGAGGTTGAAATAGTTTAATAATGTTAGGTGTCCATTTTAAGTCCTAAGATATTATAGAACCTAGAAATGTGAAGGTCTCTATTATTGATACTGTGTTGTCTAGTATTGTAAGAGGTGGAAGAATAGGAGGGCTTCTCCTAAAATCTACTATCATTTCTATAGTTTTGAGTGTGTTCAGTTCAATATTGTTTCGACAGCACCACAGGACCAGTTGTTCAACTTCCCATCTGTATGAAGATTCGCCATCTCGAATGAAACCAATCACTGCTGTATTATCTGCAAACTTCAGTACTTTCAGGGATCCTTTGAGATGTAGTCTTTAGTATAGAGAGAAAAGAGTAATGGGGAGAACACAGAGCCCTGGGGGCACCTGTGTTAATTGTACAGGTATCTGATGTGATTTTGTCTAGCTTTACCTGCTGCTTCCCATCTTTTAGAAAGCTTATGATCCACACTGACCAAGTGTGACCAGTTAGCTGAGTCAGTTTAGTGAGAAGAATATCTGGAATGATGGTATTGAATGCTGAACTGAAGTCTACAAAAAAGACCCTTGCATAGGTCCTTGGAGATTCAAGATGTTGTAAGATATAGTGTAGTGCCATATTAACAGCATCATCTGCCGATCTATTTGCTCGGTTGGCAAACTGCAAGGAATCTAACAGCAGATCCATGATGGTTTTCAGGTGGAGCAGCACTAACCTTTCAAAGGTTTTCATAACTTCAGCTACATGGGATGATAGTAAAGTGAAGCAAGAAGAAACATCTCTAGTGATTTATTAACAATGTGAGTGTAGATGGGGGAACAAACTTTTAAGCAGGGAGGAGTTACCTTGTCTGGGCCTGGTGCTTTTCCAGGCTTTTGTCTATGAAATAGACCTCATACATCTTTTTCTGTGATCACCAGAGGTGATAGGTTCAAAGGGATGGAGTAAGTTCAGTCCATATTGTTATTTTTATTATTGTGAGCAATACAACTTTTGCTTATACTGTTTTCTATCAGATATTGTTCCTTATACTGTTTCCTATCAGGTACTTAGGAGCCAAGGGCTCAGCAGCACAAGGAAACAACAATCAATGACTTCATATCCAGCTATCAACTCCCTAATTAACCATTAAAAGCTACACACAACCAGGCACCATATAAATACAACAGGTAGAACAGTCCAGTGCACCTATTCTAGAGAGAGAAAGAGAAGTTCCCTGATGATGGGCTCCAGCACAAGCCCAAAAGCTTGGAAAAATAAAACCTTTGGTCCCAGTGACTGACTCAGATTGGATCTTGCAACATTATCCTGGGACATGTATATTTGTCTTTATTCGCAAGAGATATGGGCAGCCAATGTTTCCCATTTTTTTACAGTACCTTAAAATACGTCTATACTGTAGCTGCATATATTGGGTAATTCAGAAGCACAGTAATTAAATACATTTTGAAAAATAAATCAAATGATTTGATTAGCAGTGTGGATGTTTCTCAAAGTGGAAAAAATGTCAAATGAGCTTTATGTTCATAGTTTACATCAGGGTGTCAAACTTGCGGCCTGCGGATCGGATGCATCACAGAGGTCACACCCACCCCAGCTCCACGAAGGCAAAAGCATCGCAATACGTCACATGACACAATCAAGTTTGACACCCTTGGTCTATCTACATAAAGCTATCATCTGAAGTAAAAAAAATCTTTCTTATTGCCCACCATTTCTTATTCCTACATTCTTAAAAAAATACTTCTAAGTTTACATGAAAAGCTTGAGGCCAAGGACAATTATTTTAACAGATGGCAATGAACATCTGTTCATTGTGAAGAACATAATATTCTTTTTCAAAGTAAACAAAATATTCCTCAAGTTAATTTGTAATTTAAGTTAAAGATCTTTTTTGCATTTAATACTTTGATTTCTCCTTTGTATTTAATCATAATTTTTCAAGTCAAATCACTGGCCTGTTATCTAAAGAACTAATTGTCAGCTAGCCTGCTACTTGCTGCCATAGAAAGGGGGGGGAGATCAGTGGAGAATTGTTAATTGCAGCTTTGCAACTCTGGCCTGGATTTCGCCTATCTCTCCAAGGCCATTTCTGTTAGCTCTGGTATGCAATGGCCTCTGGTTGCCTAGCTACAAGACGGTTGGGCTGTACAGTTTGTTTCAAGTTGCTGTTTTCGCACGCTTTGCCTCAGAGCTTGCCTGGAATTGCTTACTTTCAGTTTGTTCCTAGTAAAAATAGTTTTCTCTAAATCTATGGAGCCAAAGATTTTTCTTTCCTAGGAAATGGACAGAGGCAGCCCTGACACTAATGAATAAAAAGACAAGATTACAGGTAATTTTTTCTTACTCAGATTACTATTAACACATTATTGATAACAAAGCCATATAGTTTCTATCTCTATAATGATCTCATTGGGTAATTTACATTTGTATTTTTTTTTCTCAGAGAATTCAAGAGAACATACTTTTCTTCATTTCATCTTCAAAACAAATCTCTGAGGCAAACTGGACTAAGAGAGAATTATTTCCCCAAAGTGAGATATCTGGTCAAGATTAAAATAAAATAAAAAGCCATTGATAGTAACAGTCAATTTTCTGAAGATACAGGTAGTCCTCACTGCTCTGTCAGGAGACGGGGTCAGTAACTGAGGCGACACGAGTGAGTCATAACAAGCTCCTTTAATGGCAACAACTCTGCTTACAACAGCTCCAAATAACTGGCAATGCTAACTGCATCTGACAGCTCTTTTATATGCAGCTGTCAAACGGCATTAATCAATCAGGGGGCACAGAACTCCCGTGCCCAATGTAACTGCTTCTCAGCCAATCAGGGAAAGGCGTCTCTGTCGTCAGGGTAGAGTGCCGACAAAACACCCCTTTCCTCCTGGATTGAGCATGCATAGTCCACAAGGTATGCAGGGCACCTGCGGATTCGCTCGGATCGTTGCAGTTTGGGGGCGGCAGCCTGCAGGGCGGGTCGCTGGCCTTCCTGTGGATCTATCGGCCGCTCTCCAGGAACCTTGGCTGGGACCACTTCTTCTTCTGGTAAGTCTGGTGAAGGGCTGGCTGCTTCGGGTTTGTATGCGGCGTAGTTATTTCTGTTGGGGTGTGTAGTGAGGCCTCCAGGAATGCATGCAGAGTGTCTCTTTCCACAGCCAGTGGATCAGTTAGAAACCGTCTTCGCAATGGGTCCACATGGCGCCAAGTTCTTCCATCCTCGAGTTGGACCCTGTAAGAATAGGGGCTGTTACTTGGATCACCCGTCCCGGTAGCCACCACGGTTCATTCCCATAATTATGTGTGTAGACTAAGTTTCCCTCTATAAATGTCCTGGAGGATTGGGAACGCTCCTCGGGCGTTTCTGGTGAGTAATTGGGGTGAAGCCGGTCTAGCGTTGTTCAAAGGCAATGGCCCATCAGCATCTCGGCCAGGCTTCGGTTGGTGGACGGGCACGGTGTAGAATGTTGTGAGAGTAGATCTGTGTGTGGCATATTCCTAGGGTTGCTAAGAATAGCTGGAAAGTAGTGGAAGTTAATTGCGGCCCATTGTCCGAAACTAGCACATCAGGGAGGCCGTGGGTAGCAAACATCCTGCGCAAAACTTGGATGACAGCCTCAGAGGTGGTGGAGGTCATTTAATACTATCTCTACCCACTTCGAATAGGCATCCACCACGATAAGGAAGGTGTGGCCGATATACGGGCCTGCAAAATCTATATGAATGCGCGAGCAAGGGGCTCTAGGGCTTTCCCATTCCTGGGGAGGGGATATTGGCTCAGCTGGTCTAGACTGCTGGCATTTCTGGCAACTGGCGACCCACGCGGTAATGTCCTAGTCTATCTTGGGCCACCAGACATAACTCCGACTTAGGCCCTTCATCCTGACAATGCCAGGGTGGCTCTCGTGTAAGCACTCAAGGACAGAGGGTTGCAGCATTGCTGGGATTACCACCCAATTCCCCCACAACAGACACCTCCACTGGACAGACAATTCATGCTGTCTTAACCGGAACAGCAGGAACGACTCAGGTACTTGGCCTAATGGCCACCCCCTTCCTACCCACTTGAGGACCTGAGTGAGGATGCAGTCCCTCACCGAGTGAGTTGCAATAACACAGGCAGTCAAGGGGGTGTGGAGTTCTTCAATGAGAAGAACTGACGGTGGGGGCAGGATCCTGGACAGATACAGGTAAAGGGCAGCAGCTGAGGGCGTCTGCATGCGCTATCAGCTTGCCGGGGCAATGATGCAAAGTGTAATTATAGGCCAACAAGAACACTGCCCAGCAAGACATACAGGGAGAGAGAATTAAAGGAGTTTGATGGTCCCCCGCCAGAAGCCCTAAAAGAGGCTTATGATCTGTCACTAACTCAAAAGGCCGACCGTAAAAATAATTATGGAACCGCTTAACAGAGGCAATGGTAGCTAAGGCCTCTCTATCAATTTGGCTGTACCTGCGTTCCATAGAGGACAAGGTCCTCGAATAGTAAACGATAAGAGCTTCTAGGCCATTGGGGAGCCTATGGCTCAACACAGCGCCAATACCGTACGGGGAGGCATTGGCAGTCAAAATAAGGGAAAGATGAGAGGTGTACCGGAGTAGGACAGCTGACGGAGTAAGCAAGTCTTTTACAGTCTAGAAGGAGCGATGTTCCACTCGGCCCCAGGACCATGGCGTGTTTCTGTCCAGGAGCCTGTGGAGAGGTTCAGTCACAGCAAGCTTATGAGGCAGTAACACGCTGTAAAAATTCAAAAGCCCCAAAAAGGCTTGCAATTCGGACTTACAACTGGGGACAGGGGCCTGTTTAATAGCAATCACCTTTGAAGGAGTGGGGTGGATGCCTATAAGGTACCCTAAAAACTCTATCTTTGGAATGCCAATTATACACTTGTTTTTCTTTAATTTGAGGCCAGCCTTCCGGAAACGCAATAGGACTGCTCAAACGCGTTCAATGAGATCACTCCGACAAGAAGCGGAGATGAGAATGTCATCGAAGTAGGGGACGACATCATTCCGCATATACTTTAGGGTGGAAGGCAAATGGGACCCGCTGAGGCTTAAGCCAAATAGGGGCCACTTGAGGGTCTAAGTTTAGCGTGATAGGGGAGCCAATACGTCCGTGAATTTGCTGAACAGGGCATCGTAGTCGCTCGATGATGTGGAGTGTATGCCAGAAATGCCAAGACCCAGAGAGCTGAACCAATCTAACCCTAAAAGGCTGGGAAGAGAACCATCAACAACAATTAAGGGGAGGTGGCCGGTAAAGGTGTCCTTTTCAACTAAGAAACAGCCGTGCCCAATGATGGGGATGTGATTCCCCTGATAATCGCGAAGCTTGACTGGGCATGGACGGAGCTGGCTTTTGCGCAGGGTGGGCAGCAGCATCTTAATGGTGGTCCAGGAAACGATTGATTTGGTGGATCCGGTATAGACTTCCATCTGGCAGGCAACTTCAATCTTGACCGTCAGGACAAGCTTGGTAGCCTCAGGGCTGTTTTTTCGGGTGGTCACTTCAGTGACTCTGTGGCCACAGGAAATGGCAAAACAATTCTCGCTGGTGGAAAGAGGCTTGACAACGGAACACTTGTTCTTGGTTAACGGAGGGGCTTGCTTGTATGAGTGGCAAACGCGTGCTAGATAGCCCAGTTTTCCACAACGGCGACAAGTAGCAGATCGGAGACGACAAGTCGCTCGGGGGTGATTCTCGCCGCAACTGGGGCATGAAGGGGACGGATCTTGTTTCCGTTGGCCCCTTCTTTCTGGTGGCGGATGCCTTGAGGCGACTGATGTCTGACTCCTCATCTGTAGTCTCATTGGAGGTGATGTCCTCGAAATGAATGGCAGGGAATTAACCAGCAGGAGTGTGGAATTTCCATATGTCTGTGGTGTACTTATGGGACGTTTCCACTGCCTGTGCTTCCTCAAGGGCCGTTTGAAGGTTCAAATCCTTCTTTGCTAGCAGCCGCCTCTGTAATCTAAAGTCCCTGACTCCGCAAACTAACTGTTCCACCAAGGTACCTTCCAAGTCCCTGAACTCACAGTCTAGGGCAGCTGTTCTGAGGCGAGCCATATATCGATTGATCGATTCTCCTTCCTCCTGCAATATTTGCCTCAGATTAAAACAGCGGGCTCTGCGGGATGGAACTGGCGAGTAGTGGCTCCTCAGTTTCTCCCTCAATGCTTTCCAGGGCGCAGTGTGGACGGGCTGAGGTGCAACTAAGGCTCTGGCAGTTGCAAATACTTCAGGACCACAGGCATTTAGAAAATGTGCTCATTTGCGGCTACTGGAAAGATTGGTGAAATCATTCGCTTCCAAGAAGCACTCAAATCTTTCCTCATAAGCTTCCCAGGTTTCGGCAGCAGCATTAAATGGGGCAAAAGTTGGCGGAGCCATTCCTTATGACCGGTATACTTGTATATTAGAGTTGTTTGATTGCGACGTCTCGTCGCCCATGACTGATGGCAATGCTGTCTCAGCGCAGCCGCTCTAAAATGGACTTTGTTCACTGGTCACCTCAGAAATCCCATCCCCATCGCCAGTGCTCTGTCGGGAGACAGGGTCAGTAACTGAGGCGACAAGAGTGAATCATAACAAGCTCTTTTAATGGCAACAACTCTGCTAACAACAGCTCCAAATAACCGGCAATGCTAACTGCATCTGACAGCTCTTTTATATGCGGCTGTCAAATGACATTAACCAATCAGGGGGCACGGAACTCCTGTGCCCGATGTAACTGCTTCTCAGCCAATCAGGGAAAGGAGTCTCTGTCGGTAGCGTGCCGACACAACACTCACTTAATGATCACAACTGGGACCAGTAGCACCATTGTTAAATGCCACAATCACTAAGCAAAACATTACATGACTGTGACAGGCTTATGATCTCACCATCCCTTTGATTGTTAAGTAAAGTATTGGGGTTATTAAGCAAAACATCATGTGACTATGATTTATGATTTTATTTCTACCTTCTCTATTAATTCTGTCACGAGCCAGTTGCAGAGCATACAACTGGTGATCATGTGGCTGCAGAATGCTGCAATGGTTGTAAGGGTATGCTGGTTGTGAAGTGTCCAAATGATGATCACATGACCATGAGATGCTGTAATGGTTGTAACAGCTTTTTTTATAGCAACATAACAGTTGCCAAACAGGACAGCTGATAAGCAATGACTATCATACTTACCTTTATAAAACCTGTCTTCTTTTTTATAGAACTAAAAATTAAATTGCAGTTAATCAATCAAACAATCAGTTTATTACAGTCTTAGACCAGAGACCAAAACAAATAAAAACGGTCAGTAAATATACAATTAAAAATTCTAGTATAAAATAATAAATAACAACTAAAATCTATAATAAAATCCAGTCTGTCAATTATACATGATCTAACTATACTAAAATTACAATCCATAAACTGTGTGTCCCATTGTAGGTTCAACGCTAAAAGGGAAAAAGTTAAACAGTGCAAAGGGTTTGCTACATTTGTTATATAACATACAGTCATGGCTGTAAATGTTGGCACCCCTGAAATTTTTCCAGAAAATGAAGAATTTCTCACAGAAAAGTATTGCAGTAACACATGTTTTGCTATACACATGTTTATTCCCTTTGTGTGTATTGGAACAAAACCAAAAAAGGGAGGAAAAAAAGCAAATTGGACATAATGTCACACAAAACTCCAAAAATGGGCTGGACAAAATCATTGGCACCCTTTCAAAATTGTGGATAAATAAGATTGTTTCAAGCATGTGGTGCTCCTTTAAACTCATCTGGGGCAAGTAACAGGTGTGGGCAATATAAAACTCACACCTGAAAGCAGATAAAAAGGAGAGAAGTTCACTTAGTCTTTTCATTGTGTGTCTGTGTGTGCCACACTAAGCATGGACAACAGAAAGAGAAGAGAACTGTCTGAGGGCTTGAGAACTAAAATTGTGGAAAAATATCACCAATCTTAAGGTTACAAGTCCATCTCCAGAGATCTAGATTTGCCTTTGTCCACAGTGTGCAACATTATCAAGAAGTTTGCAACCCATGGCACTGTAGCTAATCTCCCTGGGCGCAGATGGAAGAGAAAAATTGATGAAAGATGCCAACACAGGATAGTCCAGATGGTGGATAAGCGGCCCCAAACAAGTTCCAAAGCAATTCAAGTTGTCCTGCAGGCTCAGGGAGCATCAGTGTCAGCGCGAACTATCCGTCGACATTTAAATGAAATGAAACGCTATGGCAGGAGACCCAGGAGGACCCCACTGCTGAGACAGAGACATAGAAAAGCAAGACTACAGTTTGCCAACATGTACTTGAGTAAGCCAAAATTCTTCTGGGCAAAGATCTTGTGGACAGGTGAGACCAACATAAAGCTTTTTGGTAAAGCACATCATTCTACTGTTTACCGCAAACGGAATGAAGCCTACAAAGAAAAGAACACAGTACCTACAGTGAAATATGGTGGAGGTTCACTGATGTTTTGGGGTTGTTTTGCTGCCTCTGGCACTGGGTGCCTTGAATGTGCGCAAGGCATCATGAAATCTGAGGATTACCAACGGATTTTGGGTCGCACTGTAGAGCCCAGTGTCAGAAAGCTGGGTTTGCGTCGGAGATCTTGGATCTTCCAGCAGGACAGTGACCCCAAACATACGTCAAAAAGCACCCAGAAATGGATGGCAACAAAGCACTGGAGAGTTCTGAAGTGGCCAGCAATGAGTCCAGATCTCAATCTCATTGAACACCTGTGGAGAGATCTTAAAATTGCTGTTGGGAAGAGGCGCCCTTCCAATAAGAGAGACCTGGAGCAGTTTGCAAAGGAAGAGTGGTCCAAAATTCCGGGTGAGAGGTGTAAGAAGCTTATTGATGGTTATTGGAAGCGACTGATTTCAGTTACTTATTCCAAAGGGTGTGCAACCAAATATTAAGTAAAGGGTTCCAATGATTTTGTCCAGCCCATTTTTGGAGTTTTGTGTGACATTACGTCCAATTTGCTTTTTTTCCTCCCTTTTTTGGTTTTGTTCC
Source organism: Ptyas mucosa (assembly GCA_012654045.1). Lineage (NCBI taxonomy): Eukaryota > Metazoa > Chordata > Lepidosauria > Squamata > Colubridae > Ptyas > Ptyas mucosa. The sequence continues at coordinate 27,531,335 of WNWU01013815.1, read as the reverse complement.
AATACACACAAAGGGAATAAACATGTGTATAGCAAAACATGTGTTACTGCAATTCTTTTCTGTGAGAAATACTTCATTTTCTGGAAAAATTTCAGGGGTTGCCAACATTTACGGCCATGGCTGTAACTATGGTGGAAAAGACAGGTTTGCGACGAATCTGCAGTTAAATAACAGAATTATGCTAAATTTGCAACCAGATATTTATTTCACATCTTACCACGTATTTGTAAATACTTAATGTAACTATCCTATTTACAAATTTATTTATTAAATATAGCTTGTCATCATTAAACCTAAGATTAAGTCACATACTGGTATTCTCTTTCCTGGGATAAAACATTTATGAAATTGGACTGGAAGAAAATGTAGATACAAAAGATATAAAAGGCTGAGGAACACCATCTTCTTCATCAATATACACATAGTCCTTGCTTAACGACCCTCATTATGATGGAAACTACCAGCACAGAATGAAGCAATTGTTTGGCAAAACATCATATTACCACACTTAGTGATGCCAGTTCCTTTAGCGTTAGTTGCGGTCAATAGGTGAGGACTGCACCATCATTAGGCAAGGACCTCACACTTCTGCCTCTGCTTCAACACCTTCTATTTACCTACCTCCCCTCCATCTTTCCCCTTTTGGCCAGCTGCTACACTCTGCTATTGCCTATCCTTGTTGTCCCCAGCTGACCTTCCCTGTCTGTTTCTGCAGCTAAGGAGGAGCATCTAACTGAAGCAGCTGCTGGCTCTTTGTGAAGCCTTGCAGCATCCCCACCTTCTCCTGGTCCCACTGGCCCATCCACACTCCCTACCACCCACCCGCAGCACCTATGAACTGCCCATGCTTCTGATTTGATATTGCCACCTTTTCCCACTTAACAACCGACGTGGTCCTAGGGTTACGACATCAACTGGGACTGCCATTGCTAAGTGATGCAATCATGTGATATCACAGTTTATGACTGCATCTAGATGGCACCAGATGGGGAATGATTAGTGCATAACCTAGAAATCTAGGGGCAAGATCTTGGCAAACCTTAATAATACAAAGGAACTAAACATGTATTTGGTTATAGAACAGGAATAATTGAAATCCAATGCAGTCATTCCAAAAGCATACATACATGGAAAAGAATAAAGGGTTCCTTTTTGCCAGCCTTTTGTAGAAGGTGATCTCTACCAGAAGCTGCCAACTTTTGTAAAATCTACTCTCCCTACATTGTCAGTTTCTGTTCACAATTCATGCTATCACTGCTTGCAACTCATGACTAGAAATCAGTTTACCGTTCTAGGACATATCCATATTACTTTCTAAATAAACTTCAAAACAATTCTTCAATGTTATAACAGGTTTTTTTTTATTTAGAAGTTAATGAACAGTAAAGGAATCAGCTTTACTAGCAGTTAGTAGAGCTCTCTCTATTCAGGACAATACTAGTACGCTTTAGAAATAATTTTATTTTTAAAATTATTTTTTGTTGAACAAACATTAGCAAGTAATTGAGTAATATAAATCTCAGTGATGAAATCCAAATTTTTTTACTACTGGTTCTGTGGGCATGGTTTGGTGGGTGTGTCAGGGGAAGGATACTGCAAAATCTTCATTCCCTCCCCGCTCTGGGACCAGCCAGAGGTGGTAATAGTTGTCCAAACTATTCAAAATTTCCACTACCAGTTCTCTGAACTGCTCAAAATTTCTGCTACCGGCTCTCCAGAACCTGTTAGAACCTGCTGGATTTCACCCCTGATAAATCCACAATATAGCCTCAAAAAGTAAGTAGATCTAAACAGGTAATGACATATTCACATGTACCGCATTGCATAATGCTATGGATATTTTGTCTGTTTCAATTAGTACAAAATTCATCCGAGTTTGATAGAATTGTGATTCATGCTTCTGATGTTGATTTATTATTTTATCTACAGCCTTTTTCTAAAATGGCAATTGAAGACACTTTAGTAATCCATCTCAATTGTTAGATTATTGAAGGTTTTCCAGTGTTGAGCAATTATTTAGCTATCAAAATTAAGAAAACAAGGGACAACTTCTGGTTGATGTCGCAGCGATATCAGGCACAAGGAGCGGGTCTCCACACTCCCATGCCAAATCCTCCCCGTTGGTGGGCTCCGAGAGGGGAGGCGAAGCAAAGAGAAGTGCCCTGCGTGGTTGTGGAGAGTCGCAACTCTCCTGCCTAACCCGGGATTTTTCTTTCCCTCTCAGCCACAACGAGAAAAGGCAGCCTAAACATGGCTGCCACGAAACTGGGGCAGCCGAGGAACACCTAAGATTGGTGCTGGAGTGGAGTTAGTGAACAGTGATTGGAGCTGGTTGAGAAGATCCTTTTTTTTTTTCATTTAGTCCCTGAACTTAAAGGGAAAAAAGAAAATCCAAGAAGAGACTCTTATATACCTTTTATAAAGTGGTGAATAACCACTTTATAGAGAGAAAAATCCTAGACCCGAATGAAAGGAACTGAAGGGAGAAAAGCTTTTAAACTGGGTAGGCATTGTTATGGAAAGGCATTATAATATGCTGGAACTATGTACCTGAATTGATTGGAATATCTAATTTTGTCTCTATAAACTGAATTTGGATTTTAATTTATCACGTTTGAAACAACACTGAAACCTCTGTTGATGCTGCCATCAACTGGTGAATGGAATATACTACACCCTTACAAATCTAGGAAAATTTTGACAGAATAAGCAACATCTTTTTGAAGGATTGTGGTGATACTAACTGTCCTATTATTAATTACTTTACTTTTGTGATAAGAAAGACTTTTAAGTAAAGTGACTTATTGTGTGGAAACTGTCTGGACTATTTAAATGGAATTGATTAATAACCCTGAATGTAAAGAGCTATGATTATTGAATTCTTTGATGAGCAAAACTGGAACTGAATATATTGTTTGTGGCGCTGACTAAAAGTGGACGTATTAAACTAAAACAAGATGCCTTTTGGGGGGAAATGAGTGAGATTTTAAATGAAATGGCATGGATGTTTCATGTTTCAAAGCATCAGGGATACCATGATAAAGAATCAAAGAGAAATACAAGACTTAATCCAAGGCATCACTTGACAAAGTAGAAAATATGATACAAGTGGCAATGAATGAAGCTCAAAGAGTCCAGGAAAGAGAGGAGGCAGCAAAAAGAATAGAGGAAAAGATAGAACAAACCACCAAATAAAACAAGAGGATGAAAAAAACTTTTTGAAAGATATAAAAATGGAATTGGAATTGGATAATCTGGAAGATGTTTTTGAAAGGGAGATAGGAGCATGGGTGGATACTTTGAAGATATGGCATCCTGGGAAGATGGAAATAGGAGAAATATTTAGATAGAATAATGAAGATACAGATGTTGACAGAGACAAAGATCCAAGAGAGTATGGGAGGAAAGCCAAAATACGAATAAGAATTGAAGTATTAAAATGGGCAAGAGATGATGGATAGAATAGAGCTCTTTTTTCCTTTTTTTCTTTCTTCTTTTTTCTAATATAATGATGGCCTAATTAAAAACAAGAAATAGAGGTAGAAATAAGAATATACACCCTTATATGAAGGACTATGTATTAACATAAATATGTGTTTTAACATTAGGATTAGTAAGAGTGACTTGACTAGAAGCCAGAATAGAGATAGAAATAAGAATTAGGGGGAATATTAGTAGTTATAATTTCTGTATAAATTGAAAATAAGTAATAATTAGATGGAAAGTTGAGAGGTTGAAAGATGGTATTACTATGTTATGTTCAAGAAGATCATTGACATTAGAATGGAACACTGAAATATTGAATAACTACTTTAAAATAATCAAGTACATTCATATTAGGATTATATAAGTTTAATTAATGTAATAATTGATTGTTGTTATTTGTGTTAACATGAACCATACCCAGAGGCCGCACTGTTCATGTATTGATGTTATATATGTTTAAAAATAAAAACCCAATAAACCTTGAAAAAAAATTAAGAAAACAATAGGTGCCTTTATTTTAAACATAAGGTTCAATTCCATAAATAAATGTAGTAACACTATCTACATTTAGAATTAACTAAGAATATAGAAATAAAAAACTTTTTAATACAGACATGTATTGTAGTTTTAGTCAAAAAGCAAGTCTGTAAAAACAAGACCTATCTACCATCCTAATTTGCAATAATGCTTACAGTATTTTCTAATTTACAACCTATTCAGCCAAGACTATTGAGTTTTGTTTAAAAAAACCTTTATAAAAAAAGGCAACGTACTTTCCAGGTTTCTGTAGCCTTATATAGTAGTCAAATGAAGCACATCAACAATGCGTACAGCTGTCATACAACACAGGTATAAAACAAAATGCAAATGTGGAAGTGGAAGTGGAAGTGGAAGTGGAAGTGGAAGTGGAAGTGGAAAGGAACTCACTGCTGTTTTGTGGTCAATAGTTGTATGTGTGTTCCCAGCAAAAATCATAATGAATGTTTTAGCTGTTTCAATATGTTTCATGGCAATACAACAATTTACTTTACCAGTTCTATAGTATATCATATGTGATAACTAGGTTATTAATAGTGTCGTTCACAAAAGATTTGGCAGCATCCAGATACTGCTAAGGAAGTTAATACATCAGTTAACGCATATAGCCCAGGCTCAGGACTCAGACTCTGAGTCCAAAGCTGAAAAAGCTGCTTCAGTCGAGCCTGCGCAATGTCTATTCAGGAAGGACAAAGCCAGACATCACATAAGGCTGATCAATCACCAGCACTATCTGAGTAGCTGGACCTGTCAGATAAGGACCCTGTACCAGACAAGCAGAAGGAACAGCAGAACAGAGGAAACCTGTTGGGTTACTTGTCAAGCAATGGAGTAAACCAGTATTTTTCAACCTTGGTAGCTTGAAGATGTGTGGACTTCAACTCCCAGAATACTCCAGGCAGCATGTTGACTGCTGAATTCTGACAGCTGAAGTCTACACATCCTCAAGCTGCCAAGGTAGAGAAACATTGAAGTAAACATTCTGATTGCTGATAGCTGGCTGTAGCTTTTAAAAAAATATTTTCTTTGCTGGAAATAATATCTGGCTCCTGCATGACTTCACTTGCAATATAGACACTCGGACTAGCTGTTAACCTTGACAGAACGATTTTGGATGACTTTTCTGCACACTCCTCTTTAAAAACAAAATTCACAGGCAAGCATTGTCTTAAACAAGTCATTCCTTGCTATTGTCCTCTGAAAGTAAAATTGATAATCTCCTAAGAAATTGTGTGTGTGCGCGCATGCGTGCGTGCACAAACACACACAAAATCTGAAGCAGGACAGCATATTGTGGTCTTTAAATTGTATTGCTTAAAAGGTACCACCAAATGCATCTCCCCACTTAGTTTTTAAATATTGCATTTTTTTATTTGAGATTCGTTTACATAAAGATTGGCCTATTTCTTTTATGCAAAATTGCAATCCTACTGGTTGTAAAAAAATGTACAATATTTGAATACATTTCTTAAATGCCACTAAAGGTGAAGTGTTCTAAACTGATACGGTTGGATTCCAGCCTTTTGGAAAACATTGGGAAATAGCCCAATTCCAATTTAATACCACTCAAAATAATTAATAATGTATATGTACAAACAAATCCAACTGCCAGATGAAGACGTTAGATTATCCCCAATATTTCCTTCTCCAACCAAGAAAGAAAACATCCAATATCCTATTTTATTTTTAACTACAATTATTTAAAATTAGACACAGTTTCAGTCCAATTTATCCTTGTAAGAAAGCTCCTGTTCTTCTGTTCTGTACAGTACATCTTGTTTCTATTATTACTCTATTAAACAAGCACACCATTTCCCCTCTACTGTACAGCTAACATTTTCTTTTTAGCCCAATTTCCAGTAAAGCCTGGAAATCATGAAGGGTAGGGGAGGTAACTGGATCACCTCTTCCATTAGCATCTCTAGAGGAAAAACCTACCACCTGAGGGCCCGTTCCTTGGCGGCAAGAAGTGCAAAATGAACAGATGCCTATTTCTACTGGACAGAAACAGGCCGCAATTATCAAGTCACACACACACACACACACCCAAAGGCACGGGCTCACATTTGCAATAGTAGCGAATGCTTTTTGATGTTTTATCCACCCACCCCGGGCTCACATTTTTAAGTATATAAAGGGAGTATGCCTGGAAGGGAGTGGAAATATCTTTGCCAGCCTATTTACGAGAGTAAATCATATTCGGGTGAGAGAGGGTCTGTTCAGGGAAATGAACGAGACAGACACATGGCAAGGTTTCACCGACGGGAGGCCATAAAGCACATGCGGCACGGAAACGCGCATGGTTGGAAACAGAGCAAGAGGGGGCTGAGCTTTTAGGCAATCTGCATTTACGAAGGGGAGGAGCTGCAGGCACGACTGTTAGAAAATAATCGAGTATCAGATAATAATTGGGGAGGGGCGGGGAGGGAAAAAACCCGAATATGTCGGGGTAATCGAAGATTCGGGAGAACAGAAGGTTCAAGAGTTGGTGGTGAAGGAGACCCGGAGAGGGAAGAAGGGGATATGCCGCGTATTTGGGGACGGGAGGACGAGAGCGTGCAGGAAAGAAACACGCCGGGGCAAAGCTGGCAGGCTGCCCCACTCTTCCCACGCCGACCTAGACAAGACAACTCGCTCGTTCGTTTGCCTCATTTGGTGCAGAGGCCTGCGGAGAGCCATGGCTCTTGCTGCAAGCCGTTCGGACCTCTCCTCTCCCCCGTTGCTGAGGAAGAGAGGAAGAACAATTATAGGCCCGTCAGGCAGCCGTGAGTGGGTGGGTAGGCCAGAAAGGACGAGTCGCCGGAATGAGGTGGCTCACCTGTGGCGCTGAGCATGAAGTCGAGAGTGCTGTGTCGCGCTGCTGCCATAATGAAGTAGAGCCCTGTGCCATGCCTGGTGGAACGGCCGTGGCTGTGTTGCGAGTGCCACTGCCTGCCTGCGCGGTTTGCGTGCGTGTGTGTATTAGCACGCGAGGTGGAGGCCGGGGTTGCTGCCGCCGTGTGGGAACCCGAAGGGGAGGGGCAAATGACTGGAAGCGATAAGTCGACGCCGAGCTGGGGGGACTGAAAGCGACTCCGCTGGGGATTCGTGGGAGTCGCGGCCGCCACCTCTCCATTTGCTGTTTTAGGAAGCCTGAAGGGCTGCGCTGATGGCTTTTGTTTATAATCGGAGACAGATTCACTACTGCGGTAGTAGCTACTACTTTGGCTTCGAGGCCTTCCTGCAAAATAAAGGCGCTTCAAATAACACATTTTTTTCGTGATGACTCGAATGTTCTTATTCCAGGTTCTTTGGGTTTCTTATACGTGTTACGCTTCGGTTTATGATGGGTAAAGCTGTTTCACCAAATTGAGGCTGGGGTAACGCAGACCAGGTCTATTGACCTACCTCGCAGTTTTATTTTTCAATTCCAGAAGAAATTATGAAACATAGTATAAGAACAATGTTCTTTTAGGCATTGTTGGAAGAAATAGCCATCTGGTTCAGTTCCAAGTTGGAGGGGGGGGGGGCATTGGAAACATGGAGGCTGATTGGAAAGATTGTTTAATGAAGCAGAACCATCCAGCACATGGTCCTGGTGCAGTTGACCACATGAAGTTGAGAGAGGGTTATTTATACCGTTTTGGGATTTGAATTTGAGCTCCCTGTTCCTGTGCAAGCAATTGGCTGCTGTAGGGTAACTAGTTTTCTGAGTCAAGCTTGGTTGAAGCTTGCTGGGTGATGCAATGTCCTCAGGTGATTTTGCAATGCAGTGAGCCCTGCTTTTTGATAATCTTATAGTGTCCTGGAGCAGCGGTCACCAACTGGTGGTCCATGGACCACTAGTGGTCTACGAGAAAATTTTGGTGGTCCGCAGAAAAATTATTTGCATTTTTTATATTGCACTAAATCAGGAGTCCTCAAACTACGGCCCCTTGGCTGGATATGTACAATGGATGGTTGCAGAAAATCTCCCCCTTTGCGGTCTTTTTGTGTGGGTCGGGGGGGGAGGGCAGAAATTCCAACTTTGGGTCTGTTTCAGCCTCCTGGTGCGGGGCTTTGGGCAAAGGCTGGAGGGAAGTGCCGCTGGTGGCAAAGAGCTGGAGGGGCTTGTTCCAATGGGACTGCGTCATGGCCTGGAACTGGCTGACCATCTCAGCCTGCTAAGCTTCCAGGTGCTGGTACCTGACCTTGCACTCCCACAGGTCTTCCCTCTGCTTGGAAAGCCTATGCACCTATAGTCCTCAGTGAGGTGCTTCTGCTGAGCCTCCTCGGTCAGATTCAATTTGAACCGAGCTCTTTTGCCAACTCTTTCTTGTGGTGGCTGCTTATCTCCAACAACTGCTTCCTGTTGGGGTACTAAGGAGCCTGGGCGGGCAGGCGAGGAGGGGCTGGGAGGGGAGGGGCGAGTAGAGGCCAGCAAGGTGCCCCTCAATGTGAATGACATCAAGTTGACCATGCCCACCCAGTCACATGACCACCTAGCCACGCCCATCCAAAATTTAGTGAATTTAATGGTCCCTGGGTCCAAAAGGTTGGTGACCCCTGTCCTGGAGGGTCATGTCTTAATCCCATCAACCTGGAGCTGAAGGTCTTTTCTTTTGTAGATAGGCTGGCCCAGTCCTTCCCAATGGGCAGCAAATATCTGGTGGGGGCAGGGAACTGAAGCTCTGAATTTCTGCCTCTCTTAATATTTCTATTTTTCTTTTAGGGAAAATATAATATTCTGCCTTTTTAAATATTTCCTAAAATATTCTTCTAGGAGAGGGATGGGTGCTAACTTTCTACAGCATGTAATATAAAACGCTGCAAAGAGCAAGATTACAGTCTCTATGCTTTATACAGAGAACGAAAGAAACGGCTTACTTAATGAAGACAGCACAGAAAGAGTGAATCAACCAACTTCTGCATCAGTCAAGGAGGAATTTATTCCGTGCTTTTAGATGCCCTGAAGTCTCTAATGAATTACCTTAACCAGTTCTCATTTACATGGAATTGCAGCAGGTGCCAATTTTTCAGGTTTTTTCCCTGAGAAATCACATTGTGTATAATTAAAATTACTGAGAAATTATCTCTTTAATTATTTTAAATATATTTTAACAACTAGGTCGTGGCTTAAAAAAACAAACTGCAATTATAATACTGGAAGACTAAGCATACAAATGAAAGAGCCAATAATCAAGGAACTATTTGCATCTTTCCAAAGTCAAAGTCAAAATAGCTGATAAACATCTTCCAGAAATAAGGCAATGCCACAACTAAGCTAACAAGTTCAACATGTTACATTATTTTCTCTTGCACTTTAAGGGATTTTCTTTCCAATAACTATGCTAGCTTTTTGGGAGGGAAGGTATTTTAACTAGCCCTGCAAATGAGTGATTCTTATAAACATATTTAAGATGTGCAGAAGACATTTTGTTTCCCAAGATTTTTTAAAAAAATACTTCCTGTTTCCAGCCAACCAGACATTTAATAAACCTTCATTGAATTTCCATTGTAACTGACAAGAATAGCTAACTTAGGATCAAAGACACAATCCAGATTATCATTTTGACATTCTTTGATGCTGCCGAAACCTGTTTTATAATACTGAACAAAGTAAGCTTGAGATCCACATTTAAATGGGAAATTACATCACATCCCCAACCTGCTCTATTTTATAAAAATATAATAAACAAATTAGGATGCATATATATAGCTCAGGGTCAATTTCTTTAAGCTTGAAATAATAAGATGAATTGAATATATAGTAGTTTATTTTGCCATGTGTGAGAAAGCAACGTGGTTGATGAGAATACAGTACTGTACAGGCTATATCAAGTAGATATATATATATATATATATGTATGTATGTATATAAAACATCAATGTTTCTCAAGCTTACTCTCCAACCAGCATGGCTGTTTTACATGGCAAAAATACATGTTGGAAACCTTGCTTTGTTTCACTGACTAGGACAGGGCTATCAAGCTCCCGGCCTGTGAGTCAGATGTGTCACGTGCTGGCCATGTCCAAGCCCATTTTAGTGAAGGGGGGAAAGTTCCAATACATCATGTGACACCGCTGTGACAACATGAGTTTGACACCCCTGGACTAGGGTACTGTATAGTTAAGGGTTTCCAATAATCAGCATTGCATTTCTATTACAATAGAAATAAATGAGCAAACATATATTAATATAATGGTACAGTTTCCAAGGAATCTTTATTTATAATAGCCTTAAGGATATTAAAACTGCTGAGGAGTATTTTTACAATCAGCAAATTTCTAAAATGAGGCAATTGTTTTATAAAAGGTGGGTAACAAAGCTTCAAGCATTAAAAAAACGTTGAGTGCCTGCCTGTTTTAGAGGAGCTTGACAGTGAATCAACTTTAGAAGAACTAAATGCGGCCCTGGATTCCCTTGCCTCTGGCAAGGCACCCTAGAAAGATAACATCCCTGCTGAAGTACTGATGTGCTGCAAAGAGAACATCCCCACTGAACTGCATGAAATCTTCTGTCTTTATTGGAGGGAAGGTGGAGTACCACAGGACATGAAGGATGCAAATATTGTCACACTATACAAGAACAAAGGTGACGGGTGACTGTAATAACTATCAAGGCATCTCTCTTCTTAGTGTTGTAGGGAAGCTGCTTGCCCGTGTTGTACTGAAGAGGCTCCAGGTGCTTGCAGAGAGAGTCTATCCAGAATCACAGTGTGGATTCAAGCCAACAGGTCCACTACCGACATGGTATTTTCCCTTAGACAGTTGCAGGAGAAATGCAGGGAACAAAGAGAGCCACTTTTCGTAGCCTTCATAGATCTTACAAATGCTTTTGACTTGGTTACCAGGGACAGCCTTTATAAAATTCTCCCCAAGATTGGATGTCCACCTCAGTTCCTCCACAACATCAGGTCCTTTCATGGGGAAATGAAGGGCACTCAAGCTCCACTTGATGGCTTAACTTCAGATTCCTTTGATATTCGAAGTGTAGTGAAGCAGGGCTGTGTCCTCGTGCCAACTTTATTCAGGATCTTTTTTGCTGTCATGCTGAAACATGCTTTTGGAACTGCAACAGAGGGTATTTACCTCCAGACCAGATCAGACAGAAAACTCTTTAATCTCTCTGAGAGCAAAGTCTAAAGTCCAGCTGAAATGCTTACGGGATTTCTTCTTCGCTGATGATGCTGCCATCACTGCTCACTCTGCTGAAGACCTTCAACAACTTATGGACAGTTTTAGCAAGGCCTGCCAAGAGTTTGGACTAACAATCAGCCTGAAAAAAACACAAGTCATGGGTCAGAACGTGGATTCACCTCCCTGTATTACAATCTCTGCACAAGAACTGGAGATCGTCCATGACTTTCTGTACCTCGGCTCAATTATCTCTGACACTCTCTCTTTAGATACTGAGCCGAATAAACATATTGGTAAAGCGGCCACCACATTTTCCAGATTTACAAAGAGAGTATGGCTTAATAAGAAGCTGACGGAACATACAAAGATCCAGGTCTATAGAGCCTGCACCCTGAGCACACTCTTGTACTGCAGTGAGTCTTGGACCCTTTACGCACGGCAGGAGAGAACGTTGAACACCTTTCATATGCGCTGTCTCACCATCACCTGGCAGGACAAAGTTCCAAATAGCGCAGTCTTGGAACATGCTGGAATTTCTAGCATGTATACACTATTGAAACAATGATGCCTACACTGGCTTGGGCATGTTGTGAGAATGACTGATGGTCAGATTCCGAAAGATTTCCTGTATGGAGAATTAGTACAGGGAAAGCACCTCAGAGGGAGACCACAGCTGCGATATAAGGATATCTGCAAGAGGGACCTAAAGGCCCTGGGAATGGACATGAACAACTGGGGAAAACTTGACCTCCGATCATTCAGCTTGGAGGCTAAAGACACAGCATGGCCTTCTCCAATTCGAAGAGACACTTTTTCTGCAGGCTGAGGCAAAGAGGCAGTCCCAGAACCAGCGAAATCTGGGGGCTGGGCAGGGGACAGAATGTATCTGCCCTCATTGTGGAAGGGATTGCCACTCTTAAATTGGCCTTTTTAGTCACACTAGATGCTGTTTTAGGACCTCTTTCCAGAGCACGATACCATAGTCTCTTGAGACTGAAGGATGCCAATGTAACAAAGCTTTGTTTTAGATTCCCAATATAATTCACTTATAGGCATTACTAGCTGCAAGTAATACATATTGGATAAATGATTTCATGAAATTACATATTGGATAAATGATTTTATGAAATTAATGTATACATATATTCAAGGCCAGTATCAACCTCTGGAGTCCTTGAGCAATTGATAGATTCCCAGGGCTCTAGCAACACACTGTTGTGTTCCCCACTCTCCTGGGGCTCCCTTAAGTATTATTTAAGAGCTGTGGTGGCGCAATGGTTAGAATGCAGTACTGCAGGCTACCTCTGCTGACTGCTGGCTGCCAGCAGTTCGAACCTCACTGGCTAAAGGTTGACTCAGCCTTCCATCCTTCCAAGGTCATTAAACAAGGTCATTAAAGGTCATTGACACTGTAAACCACTTAGCGACGGCTGTAAAACACTAGGAAGCAGTATATAAGTCTAAGTTGTTGTTTTTAAGATGGTGAAAGTGGCTGCATGTGTTTGTAGAGGGTGCTCCAAAGTGTTGTGCAGAGAGGGTTTTGGAAAGTTTGGAATGTAGAGATTGGTATGTGGAAATGGAGGAGTGTGTAGAGAAAGGCAAGAGGGAGACAAGCTTGATAAGCTAACTGAGAGACTGGAGATTTGTTGAAGAAATGGAGAGGTGAAGAAACAGAAAGGCCGAGAGCTGGAAGAGTGGAGAGGTCAGAAAGGGACAGTTGGAAGGTGAGACGGAGAGACGGAGAAGAGGAGCTGGATGATTTACGATTGTATAGCTTCCCTGGTCTCCCCCTGGACTTCCCCTGGACTTCCCCTGGACTTCCCCTGGATCTCTTTGAACTGTCTTTAACGTGCAGTAATCAGCTGAAGCTAAACCTTGGTCTGAGAGCCAAGAGCCAACAGCTGCAGCTCTGAATGATGGCATGGATCTTCTGATGGAAGCAGAGCTGACAGAAGAAACAAGCTTCACTGGCCTTTGTCGGCAGCTGGGCTACTCATGTGGTTAATAATGCTGTGGAAGGTGGCAGGCTGCCATTGGGATTTTCTGAGGTTTAACTGACGAGTGGGAGCTTGGAATTGTGTGAACTTCAGGAGACGTTGTAGGATTACACAGCTGTTACAATTTCCAGTGCAACATAGCAGGCCTTATTGGCTACTTTTCTGGCTACCTTCTGCAATCTTGCTTCTGCAATCTTCTGACTGTTCTGTAATCGGGCCTGGGAAGGCTACTTGAGGAATCCTGGGGCTGGAAGGGAAAGTTGGGTGAGAGGCAAGTGTGTTGGTCCCTTTCCCCTGGGTGAGAGCTGGGGGGAAGGAGTAGCTCCCTGCTTGGTGGGTGAGAGCAACTGGGCAGGGTGCCATTTGTGCATTGAGTGGATGTATTCTGAGTGTGTTGGGAGATAAGGAGGTGCTGGATGTGACCCCTCTGCGGCAATGAGGAAGGTGTGGTGTGAGTTGGAGGGCTCTGAGAGTAAGTGCTATAGTGCTATAGTGCTATAGTGCCTGTAAGGCTCACCTTGCCCCCGACAGTTTGTCAGTGGGAGGAGGTTTTCTCCTTTTTAAGGAAGAGGATGGAGGATGGAATGGTTCTCATGGAAGGCAGAGGAGGGTGACCTATTCCAGTGGTGTCGGGTAATGAGATAAGGGAGGCAAGGGGAGGGGGTCATGGAGAATATGACCTTGGTATTTAGTACCAATCTCGTGTTCTGCCCCCTTGCACTCACCTCATTTATCTGGTCAGCAGATCTGTGGTGGCCCTGGTCTTAGGCTGCTACTTTTAAATGTCAGATCAGTCTGCAATAAGGCTAGCCTTCTTGCTGATCTGATCATTTGATCATTGAAAAGGCTGATCTGGCTTGTATAACTGAGACCTGGCTGGGCCAGAAAAAGGTGTTCCCCTCATAGAAATGTGTCCAGTGGGTATTCAAGCATGGCACCAGTCTAGACCTCAGGGCCGGGGAGGGGTGTATGGCTGTTGTTATCAGAGAATCTCTAGTAGCCTCCAAAGGCACTGCTCCACAAGTGCCCAGCTGTGAGTACCCTTTTTCTAAGGTTGGCCTCAAGGGATCAGGTGGGATTGCTGCTGCTATACCAGTCTCCCTGCTGCATGGCAGCTTCCCTACCTAGGCTCCTGGACCTCACTACGTGGGTGGCGGTGGAATTCCCTAGGTTTATCATTCTGGGGGATTTCAACCTGCCATTCCTGGGGGTGGGGGCAGAGGTAGCCTGAGATTTCATAGAAACCATGACTTCCATGGGCCTGTCACACATCCGATTTGGTGTTCTTGTCGGAGCAGCGCCTATGTGACCTGGAATTGGTGGACCTGTCCTTGGTCCCCTTCTCATGGTTGGATCACAGTCTGGTGGCAATGAGTTTCTCAAGAGCTGTCATCCTGTCCCCCTCACCCCCTGCAGGGAGGCAGGACCTTTTAGATTGGTCCACCCCTATTGACTAATGGACCCAGATGGGTTCCAGAACGACCTGGTGGTTATAACTGAAGATCTGCTGCGCAGTCCAGCCGAGCTCTTAGTCACTGTTTGGAATAGGAAGGTGACTGAGGCTTTGGATAGGATTGCACCCATGCAACCTCTCCTCACCCGTAGACCTCTCTGCCCTCTGTGTTATACAGAGGAATTGAGAGGGATGAAATGCATGAGGAGACGTCTAGAGCACCACTGGCAGAACACAAGGGATGAACTGGATTGAACACGGGTAAGAACTGCTATTAAGCCCTACCTCATGGCAATTTGTGTGGCAAAGTGTAAATACTTCTCCACACTAATTATGTCTGCAGATAATTGCCCAGCAACCCTCTTTAAGGTGAGCCACCTCCTCCTGGGGAAGGAGGAGATTGAGGTTCACCTGAAGGGGTGCACTGAGGAATTTGTGGATTTTCTGGAAGACAAAATCACTCAACTTTGTTCCCAGTTATATACCAGCATGGTTGTTGGTCCGGTGGAAGCCCCTGAGGCAGGTTCTTACCCTGTTATCTGGGAACAGTTTGACCCTGCTGCTCCTGAGGAAGTGGACAGAATCCTAGGGAGTATGCGCAAGCACCTGTGTTTTAGACCCATGTCCCTCCTTGCTTGTGAAAGCTTCCCAGGAGATGACAGGCATTTGGACTCTGGCAGTGATTAATGCTTCCCTACAGGAAGGGGTAGTGCCCAATGGTGGGTTGTTCCCGGTTCGCACCAATTCGCAAGAACCGGTAGTAAAAAATGTTAGTACTTCAGAGAACTGGTAATAAGATTGGCTGGCCACACCCCCAAACCGGTTCCCGGCCCGGTCGCCGCTCGCGTACCCTGCCCACCATCATTGCCCACATGCAGCCTTGGGACTCTGCCCTTTGCCAGCCAGGAGCGCTGCCACCAGTCGCTCCTGTGCACCTGGCTGCCTGCCTGCCTCATCACCGCCACCATGAGGAAAGGTCCCAAAGTTGTGCAGCCTGGGATCCACATGGGCTGCCGCAGGGAGAAGCCAGGTATGGCTGGGGGAACGCTGCCCTGAGCTGAGCTCAAGGCTGGCAGGAGGAGGAACGTTGCCTCTTAGCCAGCTTGAACTGTCTGCTGCCACAGCCTGCCTCCAGCCCCTCTCCCCTACCAGCTGCTCCTGTGCGAGAACCGCAGCTTCCAAGGGCGAGGGGGCAGTGGTGGCAAGGATGGACCGTCTGGGGTTTCCTTGTCTCCCCACCTGAGCAGACTTCTGGCATAGCTCCAGGCCTCGGGAGGGAGGGAAGCCCTGGCCTGCTGCTCCTGCCTCCACCCCCCCCCCTTTTTTTAATTTTGATTTATATGCCGCCCTTCTCCGGAGACTCAGGGTGGCTTACAATGTGTTAAGCAATAGCCTTCATGCTTTTGTATATTTATACAAAGTCAGCTTATTGCCCCCACAAACTGGGTCCTCATTTTACGTACCTTAGAAAGGATGGAAGGCTGAGTCAACCTTGAGTCTGGTGAGATTTGAACTTGCAGTAATTGCAGGCAGCTGATGTTAATAACAGTGCTTTAGTCTGCTGCGCCACCAGGCCCTTGTCCCCAGTAAAAGCTGTTCTTGTGCTGCCGCTTCTCCACCAGCACCAGGAGCAACTGCCAGGGCAGAGTGGGCGGGGCAGGCTGTGGTGGCAGGCCGTTCTCGCCGGGTAACTGTTGGATGTAAATACCTGACCCTGCATCAAGCACTGTAAGGGTTAACTACTCAGGGACCCCTTTTCCCACTGACCCCTCCTTACCTTTGCTCCACCCCTTGGGTACTTAAGGATCATCCATGCGGTCCAGAGATTCATTCCAGCTGCATACCTGTAAAGACAAGACATAATGTAAATAAATATTCATTGAATATACACATGCTTGTGTATTGAATTTATTGGGCTCGATCCTAGAATAATCCTAATAAATGGTAGCTGAGGATGGTTGGATAGCCCAAACCAACCTGAAGAATGCCAGGAAATCCCAAGCAAACTGAAGAAACAAAAAGGGTAAACACCAGGGCATTCAAAAAGAAGATGGAAGAACAACTAGCAACAACCGAAACTGCACAGACAGAGCTGCCAGAGGCGAACAAACAATTTTCTAGCCCAGGCACACTGACCAGTTCAGAAGAAGATCTATCTGAAAAAGAAAATGATCCAGAAACCACCCCATGTGAAGAAAACGACCTAAAGAAAAAGCTACTGACCCTGATCGACTCAGCCACGAGCAACTGAAGCCTTGTCACAGAACTCCGAAGCCTAATTGAGAATTGCGGAGCAGCGACGGGAGAGGACAAGGACAAGGCGAAACACAACTTCAAAAACATGGTAAGCGACACACTCCCTTACCATTTGCCCACCGAAAAGGCCGAAACCGAATTCGCGCCCTTTTTGCGGTGGCCATCTTGGATGATGACATCACCAAAGATGGCCGACCATCAGCCAATGGGATCCCGGGATTCAAAAACTATGGTGGGAACCGAGGCCTACTCAAGAACGGACACCAAAAACCACTACAGGGCCAGAGACAACCCTAACATAAGGCCAGTGAGCTCGCCTACTGAGCTAGAAATAGACATGGCCATACAAACACTAATCGCAGCACTCAGGGCTAAAGCAAAAATACTAGGCTCCAAGTCCGACATTCCGGAGGAGCCCGAAGTGGCATCCTACTCGCAAAGGGCAAACCACGAGGACCAGCTATGGAGGGCCAACACCGGGGCATGGATGCACCAACAAACGTGCCACGCCAAGAACCTCCCCATGCCCACACCGAGACATGCAGCAAGGCCAGAAGAACAAACCAACTACTCACCGCTCCGTCAAGTCCATCTGAGGCATCCAGGGCTATCAGCGGACTTCGGCCCGGACCCAGCCTTCGACCACCAGGCTGGACCAGCCTTCCGGATCTTCACCCGACCATCACGGGCCTCCCGATCCTTCCAGGCAATGCAGCAAGGTTCCCGGCGCTCCAGACGACGACTCGGCCACCCAAGGCCACCTAAAGCTGAGCCAAGGGCTCATTTCGGTGAATGGGGCCTTCACCCAGGAGCCACAGAGGCAAGCTCCTTCCCCGGCGAACACTGGAGCAGAATGACCCAGGAGCATGCGCAGAATCCACCTACAAAGAGAAAAGAAAGGACCATAGAAGCAAGTCAACACAGACTGACACCATGCATTCCCCTGCCTTATTGTGAGTTTCCTTTTGCTCAAAACCATGGATAGCAACTGCCTGTAAGTAACACCACACACAATACAGGAACACTACCAACTGACTTTCCTAAACTAAAATTAGATGGATCCAATTTCTTGGAGTGGAATCAGCGGCTCCAAGTTATCCTCTTAAAGGAACATTTACTATTTCTGATCACAAACTCCCCTGAGAAACCTTGGACTTTTGAACTGGATTGCATGCACCATAAGGCATACTATATGTTATTAGCTAGCATTTCGCCTAGCATATATTCCGGTATCAGCCACAACTTAACTGTTTCAGAATTGGTAACCAAGTTATTCGATCTGTTTTATAGTAGAAACGTAGCCACCACAACCAGAATCTCCAGGGAGTTTCACTCAGCCAGGCATAAATCAGGGGTCTCCATGAGCGAACACATATTAGCTCTAAATGCTACCAGGGCCGAGTTAATACAAAGTGGGGAAACCATAACAGAGAGAAGCATGATAAGCGTAATCATTAACTCTTTAGACTCCAGTTGGGACGGTTTCATTATGCAGTTAGATAGTCTTAATCTAGAACAACTAACTCTAGAAGCTTTAACCAGCAAACTGATAGCGGAGGATAATCTGAAAAAGGACTGATCAATGAGTCGTAGAGATATAAAGACAGTCAGAAGAGTGGGATTCCACAGTAGGGATCATAGTGACACAGAGTGCTTTATCTGTGGCTCCAAAAATCATTATAGAAGAGATTGCCCCAGAAACGCGAGGGATAGGGAGCTTTCCTATCGCAAGGACAGATCAGAATATAGACCAAGATTCACAGACAGGCAATCACCAGATAGCAGATACAGATGTAGAGACTCTCCCAACCCCAGAGATAGGAGGGGACAAAGGGACAACTCTAGGGAAAGCCAAAGGGGCTCACTGTATGGACTTGGGGACCAAGATAATACCCATGACTTTACCAAGAAGGAAAACACCTGGCTCTTAGATTCAGGAGCCACAAAGCACACCACCTACAACCCTAAACTACTTAATTCATTTACTAAGGAAAATTTTAAAATCAAGGTGGCGAATCAAAATAATGTTTTAGTAACTGGAAAAGATAATATGACCATTCCAGGAATAGGGGAAGTAGAGGGGGTATTGCTTGTCCCGGAAATACCTTATAATATACTAGTGACATTTAAATTGAGCAAGGATACAGGGATTGAGATTACCTTTAAAGAGGGGAAGATACTCATGACAAGGGAAGGAAAGAGCATTGGGAGGACCATGGTTAGTGGGGGCCTACCATATTTTCGACCTAACAATACAATTACCCTAAAGTAAATACCAATTCAAATGCCAGGGCAGACCCCACACCCAACACAAGTGAAGGGAGCAACATTGAAGGAGTAGAGGGGGTAGGTTACAAACACATCCACAATGATCCGAACATCAATCAAACAACAGATAAGGAAAAACCCTCTTTAGGCAAACCAATTCATGATGAATGTGCACAGCTCTTGCACAGAAAGTTAGGCCATAGCAGTTTCCCAGTTATTCAAAAAATGGTCAATTGATCTGAAGGTATAAAAGTAAAGAACTGTGAAAACTACCTAGAGTGTTCAGTGTGTAAGTGTTCTAAACTAAAGACCAAACCCAGACCAAAAAAGTCAAACGCACCACTAACTCTGATTTTCAACTGATACACATGGATTTGGTGGGACCCTTAAGGCCATCCATCAAATACAAAAAAGGTTTTTTCTGACCATCGTAGACGATTTTAGTCGTTATGGATTCGTATACATACTCAAACACAAACATGAGGTGTTTCAAAAATTTAAGGAATTTTATAAGAGGATAGAATTACAAAATAACACAAGGATCAAACAAATAATGACTGACCGGGGGTCAAAGTTTATGTCAAAGGAATTCTCACATTGGCTCAAAGCGCAGGGGATATTACATTTCACATCTGCCCCTTTTTCACCCTTCCAGAACGGAGTCGTAGAGAAAAAGAACGGAACCCTACAAACCATGATGAGGTGTGTCCTAGAGGATGCTAGGTTAGGGCAACATTTCTGGTCAGAGGCAGTCATCTATGCCAATTACACGTTGAATAGACTATGGTGCAGTGTAATAGACAAGTCACCGTATGAACTAATGTATAAGAGGAAACCACAGATAGCTCATTTACACATATTCAGTGTCACTGCAGATGTACACATCCCCAAGCAACTACGCCACAAGGGAGATAAGGTCTCGAGAAGGCTAAGGTTCATGGGGTATGAGTCAGGAACTAAGGGATTCAGATTTATAGATAACAATAACAAATTTATAGTGTCCCGTACGGCAGTATTCCATGAGAACGCCAATTGGTCGAGAATACATTTGAATGAGATATTTCTCAAAGGGAAACAAACCGCTAGCAACCAAAGCAATATAGAGCAGAGTATAGAGGAAAACAGTAGATCAGAAAAGGTCAAACAAAAGAGCCAAGGGATAGAAATAAAGGAATGGAAGGAGAATCATCCTGACATAGAGCTAGACTCACTAACAGAGAAAGAGGCTAGATATTTACACGACACGGAAACACCACCCGATAGGCCGATCAGATCCAACAGAAACAAGACCCCCAAAAAACTAGAGGACTATGTACTGTCCCTTCATGCCAACCACATAACACCCAACAGCTATGAGGAAGTGCTGAAATTACCCGAGGAGGAAAAAGAAAAATGGGAACAGGCAATGGAAAAGGAAATGAGTAGCCTCTGGGAATTGAAAGTATACACACCCACCAAAATTCCCAGTGATAAGACTCCAATAGGTACCAGATGGATTTATAAAATAAAAACACTAGAGGGCGATAAGGTACTGTATAAGGCTAGATTGGTAGCTCAGCTCAACATATCATTGGGATGCCATAAAAAGGATACTCAGGTACTTAAAACACAGTACTGAAGCATTTTTGTGTCTGGAGCCAGAACCCTCCAACAAGCCAGTACTAACTTGTTATGCAGATGCCGATTGGGCTGGGGACATGAAAAGTAGGAAGAGCACATCGGGATACATATTCTTCTTAAATAACAGTCCCGTACATTGGTATACTGGTAAGCAGAATCTAGTAGCAACATCAACCACTGAAGCTGAGTACATATGCTTATCCAAGGCAGCCAACAATTTAGTTTGGTTCGATGACCTACTCTCTAATGTTTGGACTGAACCTACATATCCCATCACTATACACAAAGATAACAAGGCAGCGATTGAGATATCAAAGGAGAAGCAGTAGGACAGAGGTCGAGACATATAGACATAGAACATAAACACGTTAGACAACTCTCTAGCATTGGTTTCATAAAGACAATACATTGTGAAACAGAAGAACAAACTGCAGATATATTAACCAAGCCTTTGTTAAACAAACAACACATATATTTAACCTCAAGACTAGGTGTAAAACTAGTTAGTGCATCTAACTATAATCAAACCATACCTTCTCCCATGGCCAGGCATTTAGAGGGGGATTTGTTGGATGTAAATGCCTGACCCTGCATCAAGCACTGTAAGGGTTAACTACCCAGGGACCCCTTTTCCCACTGACCCCTCCTTACCTTTGCTCCGCCCCTTGGGTACTTAAGGGTCATCCACGCAGTCCAGAGATTCATTCCAGCTGCATACATGTAAAGACAAGACATAATGTAAATAAATATTCATTGAATATACACATGCTTGTGTATTGAATTTATTGGGCCTAGACTAATCCTAACAGTAACAGACAGGCTGCTCCTGGAGCAGGCAGGAAACAGAGAAGCCACCAGCGGGGAGGCGAGCTGCCCCAGGAGGACTGGAGGAGAGCACAGCTCCTCACTCATGGAAATCCACCAGCACAGAAGTGGCCGTGGAAAGCGGTAAGAAATGCATGAGCCAGGAAGCAGTCATGCTCCCTGGCAGGAGAGGGTTGCATGTTCACTCCAGCAAAGGTTTGTGCAACCCTCTCCGACCATTGAGCATGACCGCTTCCTGGCCAGCACACCTCTTACTGCGCCACTTCTCCATCATAGATCTCCATGAGTGAGAAGCTGCGCTCTCCTCCGGTCCTCCTGGGGTGGCTCGCCTCCCCGCTGGCAGCTTCTCCTTCTCCTGGCTGTTCCAGGAGCAGTCTGTCTGTTTACCCGGTGAGAACGGCCTGCCACCACACTCTGCCACCAGAAGTCAGAGAGGAAAAGGCAGTTGCTTTGCTGAGCGTTTCTCCGCGTTTCCAGTGAGGGGGGCTGACTTGGGATGGAAACGCTCAGCAAAGCAACTGCCTTTTCCTCTCCGACTTCTGTTGGCAGGAAGAGAAGGAAGAGGCAGAAGTGGCGGCGGCAGCGGAAGGCAAGGGGGCGATTGCGTGGCTCACTTCAGCGCCACCAAACACACACACACCTTCGAGAGCCTTCAGAGGCCAAGGCTTTTTTTTTTCTTTTCCCCCTCCTGCAGCCACCTCAAGGGCTTTGTGGCGCGGAGGACGCTGCCTCCCAAGGTTTGGGGAGGGAAGCGGGACATGTTAAAGAAAGGTAAAAGAGAAGCGGGGTGGGTGGGATTTGGTCCCCCCCTCTTCCAAGCGCAGATGGTTCCTCCTTTAATACCTGGTCCTGCATTTGACCTGGCCAGACAGCGCCCCCCCAGCACCTTCCCGCCTGTCCTTCCTTCTCCTGACAGGCTGCAGAGACCAAGGGTCCGGAGGGGGGGGTTATTGCTCAGGCCGAGAAGCCAAGAGAGAGAGTCAGCTTTGCTGGCTGAGGAACTCTGGGAGTTGAAGTCCACAAGATTAAAAGTTGACAAGGTTGGTGACCCCTGCCCTAGACCACTTTAGGAGCAAAGTGGTGGGTTTTGCTGGCATTTCAGGAGGAAGGGGAGGGAGGGAGGGAGGGGGGGAGAGAGAGAGAGAGAGAGAGAGACAAAGAAAGAGAAAGAAGGAAAGAGAGAGAGAAGGAAAAGATAGAAAGAAAGAAAGAAAGGAAAGAAGAAGGAAGGAAGGAAGAAATGAAGAGAGAGAGAGAGAAAAGAGAGAGAAAGACAAAGAAAGACAAAGAAAGAGGGAGGGAGAGAGAGAAAAGAGAGAGAGAAAGAGAGAAAGAAAGAAGAAAGAGAAAGAAAGGAAACCTTACATCGTCTGGATTATTTTGGTGCCTCTAACAGAGAGGAAAATTGCCAGAAAGGAGAAGGAGTTTACTAGAACAAGGCTGCCATGCAGAGGAAGGCAGAGATAGTCCTTGACTTATGACCAGAATTGAGTCCAAAATTTTGGTTGCTAAGCAAGAGCGTTGTTAAGTGAGTTTCACCACATTTTACTCAATCCATGATCTCTCCTGGCTCTAACAGTCATGTGCAGGCTAGGAAAATAAATCTGAAGGCGTGTGTAATGTTCTAACGTTCAGAAGTTATAGTTAAATGTGTGACAGAAAGTGGACTCTGGGTGTGTTTTTCCAAATGTAGTAAGTGAGGTTGAATGTATATAGTTTTAGAAGAGGGGTGTGTATGTGTGTGTACATACACATACAGTATATATAGTAGATAATGTATCTTTTTGTGTGCCTATACACACTATACTATGTAATATATATGTACACATATTTTGGATGTTCAGTAGTAGTAAAAATTGTACAATTGGGAAATTTTATCTTGTTGAGACCTTTGAAGCGAGGAGAGGCCAGGCACCCTAACCCTAACCTTTGACATGAGTGACATCAAGTTGGCCACACCCATCCACCAAGCCACACCAACCCAGTCACATGACCACCAAGCCATGACCACCAAACAAGCCACGCCCACAGAACTGGTAGTAAAAAAAATTAGAACCCACCCCTGGTAGTGCCCCAGCACTTTAAGGAGACTGTGGTCCACCCTCTTCTTAAGAAGCCATCACTGGATTCCAGTCTGTTGGATAATTTCTGATCTGTCTCCAAGCTCCAGAGGTTTCTGGATGAAATGGATTATCTCGACCCCTACCAGGATTCAGGCCTTGATTTGGGACAGAAACGGCATTGGTCATGCTTTTGGATGATCTCTAGTGGGATGGGGGTAGTGCATCCATCCTTGCTCTACTTGACCTCTTGGTGGCTTTCAATACCATTGACCATGGTATTCTCCTGGAATGGCTTCAGGGGATTAGAGTGGGAAGCTTTGTACTGTCCTGGTTCACTTCCTTCCTCTGCGGCCACTCTCAGTCAGTGTTGATAGGAGGGGAGAGATCCAGCCCTTGCCCATTGCTTTGTGGGGTTCCGCAGGGCTCGATACTCTAAATCTTCCCACTTAAAAAACAGCAATTTAAAGCAGTGCAAACAAAACCCATCCCATAGTGCAACAATGCAGGAAACAGAAACAGAAACTTCATCTAGAGATCCCTCCAATCTTCCCCCCTCCCACCAGAATGCCAGCATCCCAATAGAAATATATGGGACCTGACATGCTGCCCCCCTAGAAAAATGGGAAGTCCCCCTGAAAGAAAAGAAAAAGAAGGAAGGGGAGACAAAGAAAACATAAAATCAGAGTTTGCCAGGGTACAATTGATGAAATATACATATTAATTTAGGGGCATGCACATGTTTTTTGTAAACCCATTCATTGTGTGAGAAGGGGAGGTGTTTCCAAGCCATCAGGTACTGAGTGGCTCTGTGGAATTTCCTAGAGTCTAGAATTTCTTGAACTTTGAAATGTTGTTCACCCTCTACTGTAATGGGAGTGGAACAGGGGTAGTAGACAGACAAAGGTCAGAGGTGATTTCAGGCTTCAGCAAGCTACAATGGAAAATGGGGTGGACTTGCCATAATGACTTAGGGAGTTGCAAATCCACCATGACAGGGTTAATAATACAAACAATAGGGAAAGGCCCAATGTATTTAGGGCCCAGCTTTTTAGACTGCTGCAAAAATTTGAGAAACTTGGTGGAAAGGTAAACTTTGTCCTCCACTTTATAAGGTTTAGGTTCAGTTTCTTTCTTGTCTGCTTGTGCTTTATAGGCAGCCTTGGCTTCATTCAAGGCTTTGCAGATCACCGGCCAAATGGTTTGCAAATGACTGATCCACTGTTTCAAGAGGGGATTTCTGGTTCATGTGAGGGTAACTCAGGCTTAGTATTAAATTCTTGCCCTGTGGCCACTCTGAATGAGATAAAACTTGTGCTAGTGTGAACTGCATTATTATAGGCCACTTCTGCAAAAGGCAATAGCTTGGTCCAGTTGTCCTACTCGACCATAATAAAACAATGCAAGTACTGTTCTAGAAGTCTGGAGTTTGTTCATTTCGTGGCCCGTTTGTTTGTGGATTATGACTAGAAATAAGTCCCTGTTCAGTTCCAAAAAGGCTTTCCAGAACTTAGATGTGGATTGGACCCCTCTGTCTGAAATAATAAGTCGTGGAGCCTCATGCAAGCGGTATATGTGGACCAAAAACAGCCAAGGCTTTGGCTGTAGGGATCTTTTGGCATGGGACGAACTGAACCTGCTTTGGGAAAAGGTCTGTGACAACCCAGATCACTGTGTTTCCAGAACTCTCAGGCAATTCTACAATGAAATCCATGAAGATGTCTCTCCGTGGTGCTGAAGGGTTGGCCACCAGCTGCAGTAGACCAGGGGTTTTCTCCTGCCTGTGTTTAGCAGCAGTGCAAATGGGACAGCTTGCTACATAGCTTTTTATGTCTTTTTTTTAATGAGGGCCACCAGAATTGCCATTTCAGTAAATATAACATTTTTACAAAACCAAAGTGACCAGCTAATTTGGAGTCGTGACAAGCTTGCATAGCTTTCAGCCTTTCCCTAGCTGGGACATACAGCTTATTTCCCACCCAAGCTAACCCATCTTTTATTATGCAAGTATGTCTATGGGCACTAAACCACTGATCTATTTCCAAGGCCTTTATGAATTCTATGGTGGTGGCATTGTCTAAGGTGGAGGGGTAGTTCTTTGTCTGAGAGCATGTGACAACTTTAGCTGCTAATTGAGAGGCTGGGGGCATAGGCTTAATTACTTCCCCTTTAACACTGTTGTATTGCGGTAATCTGGACAAGGCATCTGCCAAAAAGTTTTTTCCTCCCGGTAAATACTTCAAAGTGAAATTAAAGCATTGGGAGTACTGCACCCATCAGACCTGTTTTGGGGACATTTTTCTCCTTTCTGATTTCAGGAAAGAATGACCCCGACTCCATTTTCATAGATAAAGGTACTTTTACTGAAATTGAACTGAATGCAGCCAAGGAAAGCAAGATCTGAGGCAATAGGCACGAAAATCACATATAGAAAGCATCCCCTCCCAACTGTCCAGAATAAATAATCCAATCCAAAGGTCTTCCAGAGGTCAGGAATCACACGTCTGGCAGTGTCATCAATATACAATATACAATATGTACATAGAGTAAATGATCAAGGTTTATCAGGATATTTGGTATGAAACAATTGTACTTTCCTCGGTGCTCGAACATCTTTTTTTATTTACCCATTCAGCTTTTGACAATGGGAAATGTTTCCAGGCCACCAAATACTACATCTTACCACGATGCTTCCTGGAATCCAAGATTTCCTTGATCTCAAAGTGCTGTTCTCGTTCAATCAGAATGGGGACAGGAGGAGGTTCTTGGTCTGGACGCAAAGGGGATGAGTGTTCCAGTTTGAGCAAACTGACCTGGTATACCAGATGAATTCATCATAAATTTTTTGGCAACTCTAATTGAACCATGACTGGGTTAATGACCCGAACTATCGGGAAAGGGCCCACATATTTGGGTCCAAGCTTTTTTGACTTTTGGGTAGTTTGCAAATATTTGGTGGAAAGGTAAACCATGTCACCAACTTTATAATCTTGTGCCTGAACCCTTTTTTATTGGCCTAGGCTTTACGAGCTCGTTGTGTTTCATCAAGTGCCTTACGAGTTACTGCCCATGCGCCTCATAACTGTTCGATCCAATCAATCAGAGAGGGGTGTTTTGGATTCTCTTGGGACAATTCTGGAGTTGGCACAAAGTCTTGTCCGGAGGCCACCTTGAAAAGGGTGAACCCAGTGCTGCTATGTATGGAGTTATTATAGGCCACCTCTGCGAATGGCAATAACTCTGCCCAATTATCTTGCAGATAATTGACATAACACCTCAAATATTGTTCCAGTATGGAATTGGTTCTTTCACAAGCCCCATTTGTCTGAGGATGGTGGGTGGAACTTAATCCCTGGGCAGAGCCTATTAGCGCTAGGAACTCTTTCCAGAAATGGGAGGTAAATTGGACATCCCTATCAGAGATTATACGCTTTGGGGCACCATGTAATCTGTACACATGTTGGACAAACATTTTTGCAAGTGTTTTTGCGGAAGGAATTTTGGGACATGAGATAAAATGCACTTGTTTGGAAAACAAATCAGTGACCACCCAAATAACTGTGCTCCCCCCACTTTCGGGCAATTCCACAATAAAATCCATGGAGATCTCTCTCCAAGGGGCATCTGGCCTGGCAATGCTCTGAAGTAATCCAGGCGGCTTCCCCGGAGGTCTCTTGGCCGAGGCACACATGCGGCAGCTGGCTAGATATGCCTCTATGTCCTTCTTGAGTGCGGGCCACCAGAATTGTCATTTGACTAAATGTAGAGTTTTGACAAATCCAAAATGTCCAGCAACTTTGGCATCATGAGCATGCTGTAAGATCATTGCTCTCAGACTGGTGGGAACATACAACTTGGCTCCCACCCAAGCCAGACCATCGCGCAGTGTACACTCATTCAAGTGGGCTTGAAACCACTCGTCGGTCTTTAGAGCTCCTTGTAGTCACTTAGACAAGTGGCCCAATAAAGCTGGATCTGCCTTAGCCTGCACTCGAGTAGTTACTGGTGCCGCCAGCTGAATTGAGGGGATGATTGGCCGAATCACTTCCTCTCTAGCACTGTTGTATTGCGGCAGTCAGGAAAGGAAGGTAGTGCAGGGAAAAATTAAAACGTTTGAAATGCTGAGCCCAACGGACTTGCTTTGGGGATAGTTTACGTGGCATTTTCAAAGCTTCCAAGTTCTTGTGGTCAGTCCACACCTCAAAGGGGTGCTTAGCCCCTTCAAGGAATTGCCTCCATGTTAACAGGGCCCAACGCACTGCAAAAGCCTCCTTCTCCCATATGGCCCATCTCCTCTCAGTCTCTGTTAGCTTACGGGAAGTATAAGCGCAGGGTTGCAGCTTTCCATCTGCATTCATTTGCAGAAGTACTGCTCCTACTGGTACATCGCTGGCATCAGCCTGTACAACAAACAGTTCTTCCATGTCGGGATGTTTAAGGACTGGTTCAGCAGCAAACAAGCGTTTTAGTTTCTCAAATGCCGCCTGACAGTCCATAGTCCATTTGAGGGGGTCTTTGGTTTTACTTCTCCTTTTGTCTTCAAAAGATTGGTTATCGGCAGAGTGATTTTGGCAGATGAGGGGATAAACTGTCTATAGAAGTCAGCAAATCCCAGGAAGCTCTGTAGTTGTTTGCGGGTGCGTGGTGGGGCCCATTCCAACACCGCCCCAACCTTTTCCGGATCCATCTCTATTCCCTCATGCGAGATGTGGTATCTGAGATAGTCAATTTTGTCTTGGTGGAATTCGCATTTTGAGAGTTTAGCGTATAGTTCAGCAGCCCTGAGTTTTTTCAGGACAGTCCTCACCAATTTCAAATGGTTGTCCATGTTCTCGGTATAGATAAGAATGTCATTCAAGTAGACCAGCACCCCCTTGTATAAGTGTTCATGCAGTACTTCGTTGATTAATTGCATGAACACAGCATGGGCTCCTTGTAGTCCGAAAGGGAGCACCCTAAACTGGAAACATCCCAGCGGGCAGTTAAAACCCGTTTTCTATTCATTCCCTTCCTTAATTTGAACTCTGTAGTAAGCCACTCATAAGTTTGGTGAAGATTTTCCCCTTGCCTAGGTGGGCCAGTATGTCCTTCATAAGTGGCAGGGGGTAGACATTTTCTACACAAATGGCGTTCAGATTTTTGTAGTCAACAACTAGACGAAAGGACCCATCTTTCTTCTCCCGGAACAGTACTGGTGCTGCCACCCTCAGCCTGGCTGGTTGGATAAAACCCCATTCTAGGTTTTTGTCAATAAAGTTCCATAGTTCCCCCAGCTCCCGAGGGGTCATGGGGTAAATTTTTGGCTTAGGGAGTTTTACTCCAGGAAGTCTTTCAATGGTACAGTCCATTGGTCTATGGGGAGATAACACATCAGAGGCCTTTTCGCTGAAAACCTCCCAAAGGTGCCAATATTCCTTTGGAATCTTCTCCTCCTCTCTATGTGGTCTATTGCTGTTTCCGCCTCCTTGTATTCCCCTCCATCCTCTGAAAGGGGTTCTTTCCTGTCTTTTCCTAATTTCTCAGAGCAAATGTGCAAAACTCCCGTCCTCCAATTAATGCACGGGTTCCATTTACGGAGCCAAAGTAATCCAAGTATGAGGGGCCGCTCCATGCCAGGGGCCACAATGAAACTAAGAGTCTCTAGATGATCCCCCAACTGCATCTCAATGGGTTCAGTCACAAAACTGGCTGGGCCCCCTCTGCCACTGATCCATCTAGCTGACAGAAAGCGATGAGCGTTCTCAATGTTTTTAGCCTTAGGACCAACTTTTCCACTACTTTTGGGCTGATTATGCACCTAGTGCATCCAGAGTCTAGGAGGACTGGCATCTGCCCGTGAGCCCCAGTGGATGGCACCCTTAATTCTACAGGGATGATCATGGGGGCCCCATTGTGACTCACCAGGTTGTCGTTGTCGGACTCGGTGTCAGTCTCCCTGTCATCCGCGATGGTCGAAGTTCCCAATTCACCCTGTTTTTGGGGAGTGAACTCAACGACTTCTCCTTTCAGGGCGGGCTCATGGGCTTTTGTGGGCACTTTGTCAGCCTTCTTCCCTCTGGGGCCAGTTGATTTTGGTGCTAGCTTGGAGAAACACTCAGCCGCTCGGCGTCCTTCCTTTCCACATTTGAAACACGCGAAGGATTTTGGCTTGGGTTTGGGCTCCATCTTCCCCACTGCTGTTTTTGGGGCCCCCTATGGAAAGAGGAGGATGACTGATCCCAGGCACGGCCACCACAGATCTGGCTTTGGGCCAGGTCGATTTCTACATCCCCTGCTACCACGTACCAGCTCTGCAGATCTTCGGGGACCCCCCATGCTCTGCAATCTTTGTAAATGTCCTCATTCAATCCATCTTTATAGTTTTCTAATACAGCCACCTCTGACCACCTGCTCATGAAAGGGGCCAGCTCGCGAAACTCTTGAGTGTACTCTGCCACTGATCTCCGGCCCTGGTGAATGCCCTTCATTCTGATTCTTGCCTTCCGCTCGGCTAGGGGGCCCTTAAAGCACGTTCTGAAGGCTCCCATAAAGAGGCTGTAATTTCTCAGCGGGGGGAATTGTTATTGTGAAGGCCCACCATCCATTTGGCTGCCACTCCCTCTAGGGCATTTGTAACACACCTCACTCGTGCTGCATCCGACAGATAGTCCTCCCCCCTATCCTGCATGTGGTTCCACACTTGGGTTAAAAAAAATCCCAAGGTTTTCGGTTCTCCTCCGAACTTGTCTGGTGGGGGGGGGTTTGGCTTTCTTCACCTCTGGGGTGGAGCCTGCTGGGGGCCCCTGGACTGCCGCATCTCTCGCCTGAGATTCAGAGGCTTGAGATGTTCCTTCCCCAGTTTGCTCTTCCTCTCCCTCACAAGCAGCCATCTCTGGGTCTTCCCCGACGTGGTCTCCTCCCTTCCCAGTTGGGTAAACATGCCTCTCTCAGGCTCGGCGGCTTTCTTCGGCATCTCTGAGAAGTTGCATAGCCTGGGTGACCATGAGGCTTTCTTTCTGCTCTTGCATCCATGCCAATTCTCCCCTTCAGGGTCTGGCACTTGTTACTCCTTGGGGGGTCCTTCCCCAGTCCGGTAGCCTCCCCACTCCAGTCGACCATCTGGCTCACTCTGGTTCCTCTCCCAGTCGTATTTTTGCCATCCATTCCAAATTCCCTGCCTCCCCCCCCCCCCGGGTGGAGGGAAGACATTGTAGAGCCAGCAGCTCCCATCTGGTCCTGATCACTGTCTTGATCAGACATCGTTAGGTTTCAGCCCCCTTGATAGTTATCCGGGATGGCTGTAAAAGTCAGATCTTGCTTAATGTCAGGCATGCCTCCTTTCAGATTTCAGGAAAGAATGACCCCGACTCTATTTTCATAGATAAAGGTACTTTTACTGAAATTGAACTGAATGCAGTCAAGGAAAGCAAGATCTGAGGCAATAGGCACGAAAATCACATATAGAAAGCATCCCCTCCCAACTGTCCAGCGTAAATCACCCAATCCAAAGGTCTTCCAGAGGTCAGGTGGAATCACACGTCTGGCAGTGTCATCAATATACAATATACAATATGTACATAGAGTAAATGATCAAGGTTTATCAGGATATTTGGTCATCAATCTGGAATGTCAGGACCATTGACTCGATAGCAGCTTCAAAGGCACAGGACTGCAGCTAAGATTCGCTTTCATTTCCCCTTTCCTCCCATCCTCCAACACGCTTCTCCATCTAGCAACTTCCTAGCTCCCCCTCCCCCATTACCATGGCAGCTGACAAGCAAGTATTGAAAGAGTGGAGGCTGACATTAGGGTTTTGAGTGCTTCCAAGTTCTTGTGGTTGGTCCATACTTTGAAAGGTATTTTGCTTCCTTCTAAGAATTGCCTCCAAGTTAGGAGTGCCCACCTGACTGTAAAAGCCTCTTTTTCCCATATTGCCAATTTCTGTTCAGTTTCAGTTAATTTCCTAAAGGTGTATGCACATGGTTATATTTTGCCTTCTTCATTCTCTTGGAGTAAAACAGCACTGACTGCTATATCACTGGCTTTGGCCTGAATTACAAATGGTTTCTCTGGGTCTGGGTGTTTTAACACAAGTTTGGTCGAAAAGAGTCTTTTCAGTTTCTCAAATGCCACTTGGCAGTCCATAGTCCACTTCAGTGGTTGGCTAAGTTTCGGTTTATCTACCCCCTTGGTTTTTAACAGATTTGTAATCAGCAATGCTATTTGGGCAAAAGAGGGGATAAACTGCTGATAAAAGTTATGGAACCCCAGGAAGCTCTGCAATTGCTTGCAAGTGTGGGAGCTTTTCCACTCGAGGACTGCTCTGACTTTTGCAGGGTCCATTTCCACTCCCTGGTGAGAGATTTGGTACACTAGGTAATCTATTTTATCTTTGTGAGATTCATATTTGGAGAGTTTGGAAAACAGCTTAGCTGCCCTTAGTTTCTTCAAGACCTCCTGCACCAATTTAACATGTTGAGTCTTAGTTTCAGCATAAATCAATATATCATCAAGAGAAACTAAAACTCCCCTATACAAGTGCTCATGCAGCACCTCATTAATCAGCTGCATGAAAATGGCAGGAGCCCCTAGGAGTCCGAATGGCAAAATCTTGAACTGAAAACATCCCAACAGACAATTAAACACTGTTTTCCATCCATCCCCCTCCTGGATCCAGATCCAGTAATAAGCCTCCCTTAACTCTAGTTTGGAAAAAAAACCTCCCCTTCGCCAAATGGGCCAGCATGTCCTTCAGTGAGGGTAGAGCCATGATGGCAAACTTATGGCACGTGTGCCGGAAGTGGCACACAGAGCCATCTCTCCAGGCATGCCAGCTGTCACCCTTTGCTAAGCTTCCGGTGTCTGGCATGCACATGGGTGCCAATCATCTAGTCTTCCGATTTCTGGCATGCACGTGCACGCAAAGACCAGCTGGTCTTCACGCATGCACGAGCACTGGAAAATGGAAGAGCAGCTCCCTGGTGCACGTGTGCACCAGATGGCTGAACTTCTGGTTTCTGGCATGGGCATGCACATTGGGCAGCTGGTCTTTGCATGTGCATGCATGCCAGAAACTAGAAAACCAGGTGACCAGCGCACATGCGCACACTGGAAACCAGAAACTTAGCTTCCCAGCATGCACATGAGCACCAGGGAACTGCTCTTCCAGTTTCCTTTACTCCTTCATGTGCGCACCGGGGAGCTGCTCAATGCCGAAAAGGTTCGCCAACACTGGGATAGGGGATAGAGATTTTCCTTGCAAATAGCATTTAAATTTCTATAATCCACACATAAGTGTAACAAGGTGTCCTTCTTCCAGAATAGGACTGGGACGGTCACCTTGGGTCTCGCGAATTCAATGAACCCATGCTCGAGGTTTTTGTCTATAAATTGCCACAGTTCATCCAGTTCCCGGGGAGTCATAGTACAGTAATGCAGGAAACAGAAACTCACAGCACAGCAATGCAGGAAACAGAAACTTCATATAGAGATCCCTCCAATCCTCCCCGCTTCCACCAGAATGCCAGCATCTCAATAGCAATATATGGGACTGACAACTCTCTCCACTCCTGTTCAACATTTATATGAAGCTGCTGGATGAGATTATCTGCCACTATGGACTGAGGTATCACCAATATGCTGATGATACTCAGCTGTATGTCTTGGCCCATGGTGAGTTAAGTGATGCTGTGTCCTCCCTCTTGCAGTGCCTAGAGGCTGTTAGGTGATGGACGGGGAGCAACAGGTTGAAACTAAACTCTGGCAATATCAAGTGGCTCTGAGTTTGGGGTTTATTGGCTCAAGGAGAATTGCCCCTTCAGTGTTGGATGGAGTGGCACTGCCCCAAACAGACCCTGTGTGGGGGTTCTCCTGGACTCATGACTCCTGCTCAAAGAGCAGGTAGCATTGTGGCCAGTAGGGCCTTTGCGCAACTGCAGGTTGTGCGTCAGTTACGCCTTTCCTGGACCAACAATCCCTACTCACAGTCACATAAACCCTAGTCACTTCCTGTCTAGACTATTGCAACATGCTCTACATGGGGCTGCCCTTGAAGAGCATCCAGAAACTCCAATTGGTGCAAAATGCAGTGGCCTGCATGGTTTTGTGCAGGCTCCGGTGTGCACATGTATCACCTCTCCTGCGGGAGCTGCATTGGCTCCCAATTTGCTTCTGTTCTGTCCCCTCCCTGCTTCAGAAGCCCAGACAAGCACACACACTCGAACAGGAGTATTCAGAAGTTGTTTATTTACCATCCATAAACAACAAGCTGGCAGCGAGCCCGGGAGAGATAACGACAGCTGTTGTTTTGAGTTGCCACGGCCAGTCCCTGATAAGGCTCCAAGTATTTATATCCAATACACGTTTAAAAGAAAACACCTAGCTGCTGCAGTATTTCAGGACACAAGCAGTCAGGGTAAAACTTTGTTCGTCACAAAAGCCAACAAGGTAAGGTCAGCTCCTTTTATACCTTGTGGGGCGTTGGCTTTGTGATTCATTACCTCGTGCTCGGCCCCACCCACTCCTTTGCTGAGCCCGTCTCTCTGATCGTCGCCACCTGGGATTAATCCACTCCCTCTCCTCATTATCGTCTGACTCAGAGGAGCTTTCTTCCACAGGGCTTTCAGCTGGGGCCTGGGGTGGTGCCAAACCAGACGGGCCAGGGGAGGAGGCCCTTGCCTCCTCCTCCTCTTCACTTTTGGAGGATTCTTCCTCCGGAGGTCCGGGCTCGGGAGCCGAAGACACAACAGCTTCTGGGTGCAATTCAAGGCGCTGGTTGTCACCTTTAATTTAATTTAATTTAATTTAATTAATTCAATTTATATGCCACCCCTCTCCAAAGACTCAGGCTTTAAAGCCCTTCGTGGCTTGGGACCAGGTTATATGAGGGACCGTCTCTTGCCGATCATATCTACCTGACCCACCAGAGCAGGGAAGCAACCCTTCTCCATGGTGGCTCCCTCCCTCTTGGACATCATTCCCCCAGAAATTAGAATGGCCCCCATTCTAACACTATTCTGGAAGGCGCTGAAGACCTGGTTCTGCCAGTGGTCCTGGGGAACCCAGAGCGGGATGCAGCCCATTAAATGGCTTGTGTGATCTGCTGTCACCGGGGCAGGGTGTGGGGGGTGATTTTATTGTATTATAGTAATTTATTTGATTCTTTTTTATTAGTTTTATTGTTTTAAATGAGGTTTTATATTCTTGTCAGCTGCCTTGAATCATCATGTGAGAATAGGCAGCAATATACATTCAATAAATAGATAAATAAGTGCTATTTCTATTTCTAGCGCAACACTTTGAGCAGTATCGTGACTTTCAGCTTAATAGTATTTTACATTTCCCACAGTGTCTTTATTTTAACATTATTCTGGGTAATTGCAAGAAATTAAAAATGATTAGTAGGTACAGCTGCTCAATATAATTTCTTTCTATTTGAAGACAGGATATATACAATACAAATACAGTTGCTGAAATATTCAAAATGTGGCAACTATCTTTCTTATAAAGGTGAGCAAAAACAAATGGAGATTGCATGAAGTTGATTTTCCAGCTCTTGCCTGGAATGTATACCTATTTGTAGATTGTGTAAGGTTGAATGAATTTCAGAGTTTAAAGTTATATAGCTGATTCAGTTGAGGCAGCTAAAAAAATCATTGTACAACAAAAACTTTTAGGTGTCTAAGAAAGTCATGCAACTAAGAAAGTGGATTATAGACATCAAAATGCTATTTAATACACTTAAAGGTATAAATTCTTTGTTCCTTCAACTGAACCAGGGATTCTATTTGACCGGTTCGGACCGGTTTGGGCGGACCGGTAAGGGCAGTTTGAATTGGTTCGCCAAATCAGTAAAAACCACCTCATCCATACCCACCCACCCGCTCACCTGCTCGCCACTTACCCCTTCTGGTCGCTCACTTCCCCCTTCCGGCCACTTGTCCCGCCCACCCCCGCCCGCCCACCCCCGCCTGCCCTATATATGTCCCCTTCACCACATGGCCCAGCTAATCGCCGCACCAACTCCCACTCAGCTCAGTGCCTCACTCAGTCGCCTCACTGATGTCTGCTCAGCGCCTCGCTCAGTCACCTTGCCAATGCCTGCTCAGTGACTCAGTCACCTCGCTGATGCCCGCTCAAAGGTAAGCAATGCCCCTCTGTCCTCAGCCTTGTGTAGTTCGTGAAGCCACCGGGGATCAGTTTCGGCCTAGCTTGCCGCTCCCCATCCCTAGCCTCATGTAGTTTGTGAAGCCACCAGTGATCTGTTGTGGGCAGCCTAGCATGCTGCCCTCCTTCCCCGGCCTTGAGTAGCTCACAACACCACCGGCGATCAGTTGTGGGAAACCTAATGTGCCACAGCCACCCTTCCCTGGCCTTGCATAGTTTGCAATGACGGCAATCAGTTGCAGCCTAGTGAGCCACTCCCTGGGCTTGCCTGGTTGGCTAAGAGCCACCTCAGCTCCATCCCAGGTAGGCTTAGCTAACTTACCCACCTTCCCCCCAGCCTCCAGCTTGCTTACCTTCACTCCTGAACCGAATCCCAAGCCGCTGCTCGCAGGCTTGCCTGCCTTGCTTCGCCTGCAATCCCACGGCTGCAGCCTGCATCCACCTCATCAGAGAGCAACTGAATCTGCCTGCCTGCCTTGTGCCTTCAATTTTTTTAAAAAAATTTGATTTATATGCTGCCCTTCTCTGGAGACTCAGGGCGGCTTACAATGCGTTAAGCAATAGCCTTCATACTTTTATATATTTATAAAAAGTCAGCTTATTGCCCCCACAATCTGGGTCCTCATTTAACCTACCTTAGAAAGGATGGAAGGCTGAGTCAATCTTGAGCCTGGTGAGATTCGAACTTACAGTAATTGCAGACAGCTGGTTTAAATCACTATGCTTTTAGTCTGCTGAGCTAAACTAGGCTCCTGGTTTAGCTCAGGTAAATTGGGTAAGTGGCTTTTTTTTATGCTTTAAAAAATTGTATTTTAATTGTATTTTTAAAAAGGAATTTTTATTATTTTTTTAGGAAATAGTCATATAAAATTTAGGAAATTTTAGCTGCTTTGATTTATGATTTATGCAGCTTTGTGAGATTTTGTGTGTTTCTGCAAAAAAGCTGGCCAGACTGTTCATAAGGCAGATTTATAGGTTGCACAGTGTTCCCCGCAGAATCATCTCTGACAGGGGGGGTCCAATTAACCGCTAAGTTCTGGAGCCAGTTCATTAGGTCCATTGGGTCCTCACAGGGGTTTGCTTAGCATTTCATCCAAGTAACAATGGGGCCACAGAACGCGCAAACGCCATGGTGGAGCAGTACTTGAGGTGCTATGACAACTATCAGCAGTCTAATTGGGCAGAGTTACTGCTGTTCACTGAGGTGGTATCAATGAACTATGTACCAATAATGTGGTACATAGCAGCACTGGCTGGACCCCTTTCCAGGTCACCAGTGGCACGGAATTCATTCCCATGCCTGAACTCCCCAGGGAGCCCTCTTCATGTCGCTAAATGAATGGATGCAGTCATTGAAGAAGGGGTGGAAAAATACCAAGCGGACTTTACAAGAAGCGGCAAAAACCCATAAAATGCAAGCCAACAAATGCCACAGCCCCCAAGTGCCCTTCTGAGTCAGGGACAAGGTCTACCTCTCAACGAAGTACCTAAGGTTAAAACTCCCTTGCAAAAAACTAGGATCAAAGTTTATAGGGCCTTTCCCTATAGTGAAAGAATCAACCCTATTACAGTACAGCTTGTTAGGGAAAGTGCATCTGGTCTTTCACAGCAGCTTGTTAAAGCCAGCGGTAGGCTCCCAGATCAGGCCAGTAGACCGGGCAGCCCCAAAACCAATAGTGGTGCAAGGGGAAACCATTACAAGGTGAAGAAAATCCTGGATTCTAAATTGCATAGGGGCCAGCTGCAGTACCTTGTGCAGTGGAAGGGGTATCCTCTCTGAAGCCACCTGGGTCAAGAGCTGGGATGTGAAGACAGATAGGTTGGTCAAACAGTTTCATGATGAGTACCCCCAGAAACCTAAGGGGCCTCCAGAGGGAGGAAGGGGAGGTTAGACTGAACCTTGAGTAACCTCTCTGCCATTTCTTTTATTTGCAGGAAGTCCTTTTCAATTAAAGGGGGCTGCCTGTCAACCCTGAAGCTGACCTGACCAAAGCCATTTTGAAGTTTCAGTGTTGCCACACTGGAGCTGAGAGATATGGAGGGGACAATAGAGATAGATGGGGTTTTGTAGCCAAAACAAAATACTTTCTCCTGGGAACCAAGGTCATTACCACAGTTGGCCAGAGAGAGATAGAGGAGTGAAGTTACCAAGCAACAGGACGGCACCTTGATTGGGATCATGTGACTGTTTGGGAAAGAGGAAAAACTTTTACTTTTAATTAGGTGAAAACCACGGGAACCTTCAGAGTCGGTTTTCACCAGAACTGTGCTGATATGATATATCCAATAAAACTTACTTTGAAGAATCTACTTGCCTTGGAGTTTTGTTTGCTATGGGTATATTACTTGGAACCCTAACATCACATGATGCCACCATGATGCTGCGAGTTTGACACCCCTGCTTTAGATTGAGCCAATCTTTGAAAAATGTTATCATTAATGTTAACAATAATTAATATGAGGATGTATATTGTGCAGGTAGTTCTCAACTTACAACCATTCATTGAGTGACTGTTCAAAATTACAATGACAATGAAAAAGGTGAAAACTATCGCAGCATCCCCATGCTGACATGATAAAAATTTGAGCAATTGGTAACTGGAATGCATTTACAACTGCAACATTCCTGGGTCATATGATCATCATTTGCAGCCTTCTTCCTGTTGTGATCTAGGCTTCCTGAGTCATTAAAACACACAAGTAGTCCCAAAAACCTCTTTTATGAGTCCTAATTAGTTTCAAAAAGTCCTTTGGGAGAAGCCCTTCGGGATAATCACCAACCTTTATTTCCCTTGACACGCAGCCAAAGACCTACTTGGCAAAGCCACACAGAGTCCAGAATCAAACAGAGATGCCAATTGGGAACAGAATCAACAACGTTGCTTTCCTGCAAAGGTCCCATGTGCCTTTGCTCCTCTTTTAAGCCTCATGGGAGGGGCCAATCATCTCCAGGCCTTACTTCCAAGTCGTCCCTTTTGTTTTAGCTGTTCTTGCCTTCTGGCAGCTCTGCGCATGTGCACACTAGGAACAGGCTCCTCCTGTTCCTCTGCCTCTCTTATGTTTGACTCTGGAGGCTACGGAGTCCATGCATAACTCCCAGATGGCCCTGGCCCCATCTCCGCCTCCGACACAGAGCCCTTGTCTGAGCCTTCCTCAGACTCCAGGACTGACTGGCCCATGTTCCTCCCCAGCCTCCTCACTGTCGGACTCTGCTGCTGGCTCCGCAGGCTGCTGGCAGACCACAACACTTCCCAGCCAGCTTTTGACTAGCAAAATCAATGGGGGAAGCTGGATTTTCTTAATAGCTACATGATTCAATTAGCAATTGTAGTGATTCACTTAACAGCATAGCTAAAGTGTTGTAAAATAGGGCACAAATCATTTAACAACCATCTTGCTTAACAACAGAAATTCTGATCTCAATTGTTGTAAGTAGAAGACACCCTGTATGGGTATTTTTTATAATCTCAACGTAGTATTAAACTAATACCAAATATCATTATTGGCATGATAAACTCTTTTATGCAATTGTCTACTGTTCTACAGAGTAATCAATATTTAAAATAGAATGTCTTCTTACTGAATTGAGTCGGTATTTTTTAAAGTCATAAGATCATCCTATAAATTCACCCAATAACATAACAGATAGGATTTAGTTTATAGCATTTTGATTTAAGTTAATTTCTCTTTAACTTTTCTCCTTTATAATACAAATGAGAGCAGAAAATACCACAGCTCAAAAAGTGGTTTTAAATCTACAATTTTTTCTAAAAACACAGCTCCTCAGTGAAATTAGTTAATTATTGAAACTTTTTGAAACAATTAGCTTCTACTTGGGGCCAGGAGAACAATCCTGCTATTGGCAGCAGTTTCTTTACAAGGTCAAATATCAAAAATTATTGGATATGTCAGACATTATTTTAAAGTAACCTTTATCTGCAAAACTTTTATGAATTAAGACTAATAGTGCAAAACTAAAGGGATATCTGTTTTTATTTTTCTCTCAAAGTATTGAAGTTTTCTTTATAAAAATTAATCTTTTAACTGTTTCACCTTCATTTAATTACTGCTGGGCAGAAATGCTGTACCTATTGGCAAACAAGTAAAATATTATTGAAACTTTTACCCCAAAGCAGTTGAAAACTATTTCAGATATTGTTGAAAAACACCTTGAAAATATTCCATACACCATAGTCCTCAAAACTTCATTCCAACTTTGTTTGAAATAAATATTATTAATTAGAAGTTACTGAAGTATGTTATTTATTTGATGGTCATTGCCCATCTCTAGACTTACTCTGGGCAGCTTTTTGTGTGGGTTTCTATTGCTGATTACAATTAAAAGAAATACAGTTGTTCTAAGGCTTTCCTAGTGGCCTTTTATTGTTACATTATTTTTGTGGTATTTGCTATTAATGTTATTTAGGTACAATTTTATGCATGTTTATTCAGAACCAAGCTTAGTTCTATTGCAGCCCAAGATGTTAAGAATCAAATCTCAATTCAGACTCAAATTGAGACTCAATCCCAACCATCCCTATACATAGTCACTTATGCCCTAGTCACCTCCCATCTTGACTATTGCAACACACTCTACATGGGGCTGCCCTTGAAGAGCATCCGGAAGCTCCAGTTGGCACAAATTGCAGCGGCCTGCATGGTTTTGTGCAGACCCCGGTGTGCACATGTATCACCTCTCCTGCAGGAGCTGCATTGGCTGCCGATTTGCTTCTGGGTGCAATTCAAGATGCTGGTTGTGACCTTTAAAGCCCTTCGTGGCTTGGGACCAGGTTATCTGAGGGACTGCCTCTTGCCGGTCACATCTACCCAACCCACCAGAGCAGGGAAACAAGTAATGATGTGGGTCCCATCTCCTACGAAGATACACCTGGTGGGACCCAGAAGAAGGGCCTTCTCCAGGGGTGAAATCCAGCAGGTTCTGACAGGTTCTGGAGAACTGGTAGCGGAAATTTTGAGCAGTTCAGAGAACCGGTAGCAGAAATTTTGAGTAGTTCAGAGAACCGGCAAATACCACCTCTGGCTGGCCCCAGGGTGGGGTGGGAATGGAGATTTTGCAATATCCTTCCCCCAGGAGTAGGAAGGGAATTGGGATTTTGAAGTATCCTTCCCCTGTAGTAGTAGTAGTAATATTATTATTATTATTATTATTGTTGTTGTTGTTATTGTTATTATTATTACTATTGTTATCTTATTTCTATACCGCCCTTCTCCTGAAGGACTCAGGGCAGTGTACAGCCTATTAAAAGCACAAAGACAAAACATTAATTAAAAATAATTAAAATTATTAAATAATTTCAGCTCAGATTTAAAACCCCAACATTTTAAAACCCCAATTTAAAATCATTACATTGATAGCATTGATATATTCGGCCTGGCGGAACAATAGGGTCTTGAGGACACAGCGAAATACACAGAGACCAGAGATCTTACACATTTCCGGGGGCAGTTCATTCCACAGGGCAGGGGCTCCCACAGAGAAGACCCTCCCCTTGGGTGTCGCCAGCCAACATAACTTGGCTGATGGCACCCTGAGGAGACCCTCTCTGTGGGAGCAGACTGGCCGGTAGGAGGCTATTGGTGGCAGAAGTTGGTCTCAAAGGTACCGGGGCCCTATGCTATGGAGCACTTTAAAGGTGGTAACCAACACCTTGAATCGCACCCAGAAGACCACTGGGAGCCAGTGCAGCTCGCGCAGGAGGGGTGTCATGTGGGTACAACGAGTTGCACCCATAACCACCCACGTGGCCACATTCTGGGCCAGTTGGAGCCTCCGAGTGCTCTTCAAGGGGAGCCCCATGTAGAGAGCATTACAGTAGTC
Organism: Ptyas mucosa; assembly: GCA_012654045.1. Taxonomy (NCBI): domain Eukaryota; kingdom Metazoa; phylum Chordata; class Lepidosauria; order Squamata; family Colubridae; genus Ptyas; species Ptyas mucosa. Next base: position 27,489,752 of record WNWU01013815.1, on the reverse strand, counting down.
CAGCCGGGAGGTGACAAGGGTGTGAGTGACCATGCGCAAGGCGTCCCGGTCCAGAAAGGGCTGCAACTGGCGAACCAGGCGAACCTGATAAAAAGCCCCGGCCACGGCCTTCTTATGCTCTTCTAAAGACAGCCATGCATTCAGGAGGACACCCAGATTGCGAGCCCTCTCTGTGGGGGCAGAGATTCACCCCCAATAGTCAGTGATGGCACCAGCTGACTATATTAGGCTGCCGGAAGCCACAGCCACTCGGTCTTGGAAGGGTTGAGTCTGAGCCTATTTCTCCCCATCCAGACCCGCACGGCCTCCAGGTAGCGAGACATCACATCAAGGGCATCGTTGGGGTTGTCTGGGGTGGAGATGTACAGCTGAGTATCATCAGCGTACTGATGGACTCTCACCCCAAAACCACGGATGATCTCACCTAGCAGCTTCACATAAATGTTGAACAGAAGGGGCGAGAGGACTGACCCTTGCGGCACTCCCCATGCGAGGCGCCTTGAGGTCGACCTCTGCCCCCCTGCCAACACAAACTGCAAATGGTTGGAGAGGAAGGAGGAGAACCACCGCAGGATGGTGTCCCCTATTCCTAACCCCCTCAACTGCTGCAGCATGATACCATGGTCGATGGTATCAAAAGCCGCTGAGAGATCTAATAGGACCAGGACAGAGGAGCAACCCCTGTCCCGAGCCCTCCAGAGATCATCCACCAACGCGACCAATGCTGTTTCTGTGCTGTACCCCTGCCTGAAGCCCAACTGGTACAGGTCCAGATAGATAGCTTCATCCAGGTGCTGGGGAAGCTGTCGTGCCACCACACTCTCAACAACCTTCACCACAAAACGAAGGCTGGAGACTGGACGGTAGTTAGTTAATTCCACTGGGTCCAGGAAAGGCTTCTTGAGGAGGGGCCTCACCACCGCCTCTTTCAAGGTGGCAGGAAAGGCACCCTCACTCAGAGAAGCATTTATTATCCCCTGGAGCCAGCCTTGTGTAGCCTCCCGGGAGGCCAGTACCAACCAGGAGGGGCATGGGTCCAATAAACATGTGGCGGCACTAATCTTACCCAGAACCCTGTCCACATCCTCAGGAGCCACAGGATCAAACTCCTCCCAGATAATATTCTCAAGACCTACCCTCGTCTCCTCCTCTGGACTCATCCAGTCGGAGTCCAAGCCTTCCCGAATCTGAGCGACTTTATCATGCAGGAATTGCATAAAATCCTCAGCTCGACCCTGCAAGGGATCTTCCTGCACTCCCCCCCCCAAAGAAGGGAGTGGGTCACCCTAAACAGAGTGGCTGGGCGGTTCTCTGAAGATGCGATAAGAGTGGGAAAATGGTTAGATTTCGCCGCTTTTATCGCCACTAGGTAGGTCTTGATATAAGACCTCACCAGTGTCCGGTCAGAATCGGATTGACTAGTCCTCCAGATGCTTTCTAGGTGTCTTTTCCGATGCTTCATCTCTCTCAGCTCCTTGGAGAACCAAGGGGCCAATTGAGATCGGCATCGGATCAAAGGCCGCAAAGGCATGACATGGTCCAAAGCTCCAGCGGCCGCAGTCTCCCAGGCGGCCACCAGGTCTTCAGTCGAGTCGTGTGCCAGGGTCTCAGGAAATGGCCCAAGCTCCATCAGGAATCTTTCGGGATCCATCAGGCACCTGGGATGGAACCATTTGGTTGGTTCCATCTCCCTGCAGCAGGGGAAGCGGCTGGAAAGTCCAAGTGAAGGAGCGAATGATCTGTCCATGACAAGGGTTTAATGTCTAGGTCCCCTCTACCAAGTTCATTCAACCACTGACCAGAGACGAAAATCAAGTCCAGAGTGTGTCCCCCTATGTGAGTGGGGCCCTGAACTAACTGGGTCAGGTCCATGGCTGCCATGGAAGCCATGAACTCCCGGGCCACCTCTGATGCCTCACCTGTGGATGGTAGGTTGAAATCCCCCTTGACAATGAGTCTGGGGGTATCAACCGCCATCCCGCAATAACGTTGAGCAGCTCGGGCAGGGTCGCTGCCACATGGCAGGGAGCCAGGTACGTGGTCAGCAAACCCATCTGCACCCCACGGCCCTACTTCACAAAAATGGACTCACATCCAGCTATCTGAGGAACAGTGGTCTCCCTCGGACAAAGACTTTCCCTAATAATCGCCACCCCTCCCCCACCCCTCCCCTGAGCCCTTGGCTGATGAAATGCATGGAAACCTGGTGGGCACATTTCAACGAGGGGGACCCCCCCCTCCTGGCCCAACCAGGTCTCCGTAATACCAGCCAGGTCTGCACCCCCCTCCAAAATAAGATCACAATAAGTAGGATGGGAATGGAGATTTTGCAGTATCCTTCCCCTGCCACGCCCACTAAGCCACACCATGCCCACCAAGCCACACCATGCCCACTAAGCCATGCCCACAGAACCGGTAGTAAAAGAATTTGGATTTCACCACTGGCCTTCTCCATGTGGCTCCTACTCTCTGGAATATTATTCCTCCAGACTCTAGAGATTAGAATGGCCCCCACTCTGACATTCTTGTGGAAGGTGCTGGAGACCTGGTTGTGTCAGCAGGCCTGGGATGCAGAGTAGGATAGAGCCCATTAAATGGCTCATATGTGTTGTCGCTGGGGCGAGTGGTTATTTTATTATATTATTAATTTATTATGATTCTCTCTTTTATTAGTTTTATTGTTTTTTATGTTTTTATATTCTTGTAAGCTGTCTTGAGTCACCATGTGTGAATAGGTGGCAATATAAATCTCCTAAATAAATAAAATAAAATCTCTCATGTGTCTGTCTGTATAGTGTCGAGAAAAGGCTAATATCTTTCAATGGTCAGAAATTACAATAATATTAAAAGTACCTATATACAGGTAGTCAACTTATGACCACAATTGAACCCAAACTTTCTGCTGTTAAGCAAGACAGTTGTTAAGTAACTTTTGTCCCATTTTATGATCTTTCTTGCCACAAAGTGATTAACTGCAGTTGTTAGTAATACAGTTATTAAGTGAATCTGGCTTCCCCATTGACTATGCTTGTTAGAAGGTCACAAAAGGTCATGATCCCAGAAGACTGCAACCATCATAAGTATGAGCCAGTTGCCAAGCATCTAATTTTGATTATGTGACCATGGGAATGCTGCAACAATTATAAGTGTGAAAAATAAGTAATTTTTTCAGTGCCGTTGTAACTTTGAATGGTCACTAAATGGATTGTTGTAAATTGAGGACTATCTGTTATTTCCTTTGATAGTGTGTTTGTTTTATCAGTAAACAATGTAACTGAGTCACAGAGTAATTTCCATTTATAACAATAGAACTTGCAGAATAATCAATAATGCAAAATGGTCAATAGCTAAAGTAACAGTTCTGCAAAGAAGCAAAGAAGCTTTGGGGAAACATAGCTTGAAATAAATAAAAACTGTATTTTATAATCTAGTACAGGAGACATGCGTACAGTTACAAAAATCATAATTAAGTTCTTTAGTAGAAATAATGTCATATCTACACAAACCCAGAGGCTTCACAAAAACTCATTACTATAATTGTGCAGCACAACCCTATGTCAAGGCTCCGATTAACTAACCCAAAAAATCTGAACTCTAAGACCTGGGGTGGGTGCAGAGGTGAAATCTAAATTTTTTTGCTACCGGTTCTGTGGGTGTGGCTTGGTGTGGCGTGGCTTGGTGGTCATGTGACTGGGCCGGCGTGGCCAGTTTGCCATCATTCACATCACTCACCATTAGAGCCAGGAGCTCCACATTCTGACATAGAACAGCAGCACATTCTGTCTTTCACAGAATGTCACAGAAGCCAGGAGGTGCACAAAAGCACATTCTGCCTTTCTGAAGCCCCCAATGCTTTGAGTTTCCCTCTGGCTCGACTGCGAACCTCGGAGCCTTCTCTTGCCCTGCTCTTCATTCTGGTGGGCCGCACATCCCCCCACCAATCCTCCGTACAAACCGCCCACCCCGTTTCTGCAAAGGCAGAGCCTCCCCCTTGCAGGGCAATCCAAAGAGGGGAGGGGGATGCTGCTGAAAAAGCCGCCTTCCACCTGGGCCTCCTCCTGCAGCCAAACGTGCCCAGCCTTGCTTGCCCTTTCCTCAAATGGGCTGTGCATGGGGCGCTTGGAGAGCGAGCGAGCAAGACAGCTTTCCAACCTCTGTTTGAGTGTGTATGGGGGAGGGAGGGAGGGAGGGAGGGAGGGAAGGAGTGAGCGATCTGAAGCTGAGGCACCCAAACTTCTGGCAGCGGTGGGGGCAGCTTCTGAGCAGCCAGCTCTACCTGACCTACTCCCTGAGTCTCGCCATTCTCCTCACCTCCCCCCCCACTCCACTCAAGCAGCGGTTTCCCTGCTCAGCCCTAACAAGCTATGCATCCATGGTGCCCACACCAGCATCCTGAGAGAAGCAGAGAAGATCATTGCTTGCAAGCAGACAAGCAGAGGAAGCAAGCGTACACCGTGCTGTGAGAAAAATGAGTGGTCCTGTTGTTCCACAGAACCTGCCGCTGCTTGAGTAGGGTGGAGGGGCCGAGGAGAACGGCGAGACTCAGGGAGTAGGTCAGGTGGAGCTGGCTGACTCAGGGCTGCTCAGAAGCCGCCCGCACTGCTGATAGAAGTTTGGGTGCCTTGGCTTCAGATTGCTCCCTCCCTCCCTCCCTCCCTCACACACACACACACACACACACACACAAACAGAGGTTGGAGAGCTCTCTAGCTTACTCTCTCTCCAAGCGCCCCATGCACAGCCCATTTGAGGAAAGGGCATGCATGGCTGGGCATGTTTGGCTGCAGAAGGAGGCACAGCGCAATAGGGTTGTTTTGTTCACCGAGGTGGTACTTCAGGAGGGCAGGTGGACGTCTGCAGCTGACAACTATAATGAATATGTCCACCTGCCCTCCTGAAGCACCACCATGGCGAACAAAACAACCCCATTGCTATGGATGCATAGCTTGTCAGGGCTGAGCAGGGAAGCCCCTGCTTGAGTGGGGCAGGGAGGGGGCAGCAAGCTGCTAGCTCCTTCCCCACAGCCCTGCCATGCTTGCCTGCCTTCCACGTGGATTTCTGCTTGCCTGCCTTCACAAGCTGGCTACTGGGATGCCAGGAAGGCAACACAGAAGTCAGGCGAGCATGGCAGGACTGCGGGCCGTGGACCAGTTCGGGGGCGTGGCCAGCCAGCCATTATTCCCAGTTCAGTGAACTAGCCTCAATCTCCGCTACCTACTCACCCGAGCCAGTCCAAACCGGGAGCATTTCACCCCTCGGTGGGTGGGTGGGGAATGACGTTGTAGCGGTAAGGTAATGACTTAGCGGGGCTCCGCTAAGCCATCTGAATTCTACCTGTCAGATGGCCCCCTAGGGGGCAAAAAATCACCCAGGAACGATGACGAAGTAGAGGGGACACTTCATGGATTGCAAGGAGGAAAGCAACTCCTTGCAGATCTGGAGGAAGCCCTCAAACTGGCAAGAGAAGAAGACGGCCATCACAGCCAGACCAAGCTGGGACAGCCTGATGGAAGAAGTGATTGAGAAGGATTGAGCAGCAGCGTGAGTGATCTGGGTGAGATTTTCTCTTTTCTAATCTCTGGGTGGAACTTTCTCCAAAAAGTCTCTCTTTTTTTGATAGTGTGACTCAAAAGGGGGAGGCAGGATGTTCCGTTTCCCGCTCCCCAAAGCTTAGCAGTGTCTAAGATGTTAAGCCTTTGACAGATCCAGAAAAAGCTTGATTTCATTTAAAAAATAAGAGGCATGGGTTGCCTGGATTGATTCTCTCTTTTTTTCCCCTACATTAAAAAAAATGGAACTGATTTTATGGTTATTAAGTTTGGATGGACTTTAAAAAGTTTTTTTTTGTTTTGTCTTCAAAATAAATACTGTAGTAAAAATGGAAAATTAAGTAAGCACAACACCTAATGGTTGGAGAGATACAAGTGGAATGAAGAAATCTGGGGTGGTTATTTTTGGAAAGGAATTTGAAACAAAACAGCACCTGCAGATTGCTTACTTTGAAAGTTTGGAGATACAGAGTGAAAATATTGAAAGGCTTGGAACTATGCTTTGAACTATTGTGGATTACAAATTGAGCTAGCAAAGTGAAGAAGAGAAATAGCTTGGATCTGTTTTGAGAACAAGTGGATGATTTCTCTCTTGTTTATTTTTTTTCTCTTTCCTCCTTTTTTTGGTGCTTGGATTGGCTGGATACTCCAAACAGTGGGTTTTGTGTTTCTCCACACTCTAATGCTTTGGGATTATAAATATACTCAACACCGAACTGAGATCTATAAAGTCTTGGGGAAATTGGTGGGCCTGGTGGATTACAATTATTTACTACTGAGAGAAGAAGGAAGTAGCTGTTGTCATAAAAATACCCCAATAAAAAACCAAAAAGGAAACCACAGGCAATAAATCTTACTTTAAGATTCAGAGGTTTATTTCATGAACAATTTGGAACATGAATAGCCAACATAGCAATGCAATTTCACAACAAAATTTACATTATTAAACCATTGCAATGGGATCCAATGATACATAGCAAGGACTGCCATTGAGCAAAGGAACCATTCCCATCTCAACTCACATTTCTTATATCTTCTTTTTTTACTGACATACACATTCCATAGTTTCACTTTCTTGTTCTTTCCTACATTCTTACTGACCGTCACTCTCTGCAAACACCCGTGTACATCTCAAACCTCTATCCATTAGCTACTTTCAGTTCCCTATTTCTCACAATTTCAATGTTCTGATTCCAAATATATCTCAAAACTACATACTTTGCAAAAATGCAGCATCCAAGTCAGCACATTAGAAATATGTCTCATACATTTTGCAATTATGTTAGTTTAAAACTTTAGTTCAGTGAGGCCTGCAAGCCCACTGAGACCTAATAGGTCTCAGTGTCCAATAGTGTCAGCTCCGGCGTGCCCAATGGCCCAGAGCTGCCATTCGGGGGGGACGGCCATCGCTACAGCCACGGAGGACAGGGGTCCTGCACACTACCCTGCCAGCTGCTGAGGACTTGGGATGGAGGGCGAGGAGTCGTTCCATCATCCGGGATGGTTGCTGTGTCACCGGGAAGTCAGGCAGCTGCTGAACAGCTGTGAGGTGGCCGCACGGTAATGACGTCAGGAAGGGAGTGACAGCATTTCGTCAAGACTCCCCCTTCCATTCTCCTTTGATCCCAGAGCCAACTGTTAGGCTCAGAGCCAAGATTAAGCAGCATGTTTCAAGGAAACCCACATAAACACTTCCCCCTTAAAAGACTGGCTTTAATAATTACAGTTACTAGAGTAGAACTTCCCCCTTAAGGGACTGACTTTAATACTTACAGTTAGAGTAAAACACATTAACCATACTTCTGGGTCACATGGGCAGGGTAGGCAGGGTAGAGATAATGAGGGCTGGATTTACTGGTGTATTGTATAAAAGGTGATAGGAATCCCGGGCAGTTAGCCCTAACAATAATTTCGTTTAAGTGGTCTGTGAGTGCCAGGAATAAAAGGCAACAGCATCAAACCAGGTTTGTTTTGTATGTTTCCTGTATTATCGTTCTGGAACCTGACAATAGGCTATTTGTCCATTTCTCACACTGTGAACTTTGAACAGTGAACTGAGAGTTATAATGTCCTGGGGTATTGATGGGCCTTGTGGATTCAGATACTAGTTACTGAGAGAAGAAGAAGAAAGAAAAATAATTACCTGCAAAGAAGTATTTCACGCTACTACAGGATTAATTTTTGAACTGATCTGGTGGATTATAAAAATTATAAGATTGTGATACTGGTGATACTGTGATATTGGAAGAGAAAAGAGCGTTATTTCCTTGGTTTAAAATAGGGGGGTCAGAAGTTGGTTGAGGGCTAGATTATCATGGAGTACTAAATTAAGGTCCCAATTAACCTGGTTAATAGACATAAATAGATACAAGCAGAAATGGCAAGCAATCCAAATCTAAGCAAATTAGGAAAGAAAACAACATCTGCACCATCATCTGCACATCAGCAGCAGCATCAAGTCCATCAAGTCAAAGATTGATAGAGAGCATGTTACAAGCAGAGAAATCAAATTCATTTCAAAAAGATGTGATGACGATGTTCCAAAGAATAACAAAGAATCATGAGGTGAAGAGTGAGTTGGGAGAGGTGAAAGAAATGATACATGATATGAATGAAAGAATAGAACCTTTCTATTGACAAGCTCAGGGTCTTAGTCACTGAGCCACTGTGTCCTATTGTAAAAAGATTAATAGAAGAACACAAAAGACTGAAAACAGAGTTACAGAAAGAACTGCAAAAAAGAAATTTTTAAAAAACCAAAACTAATGGAACTGATAAAACATAAACTCAATTTAATGGAAACAGAAGAACTAGCACAAAAGACTAAAGGAGCAAAACAAAACTACTTTGAAAATGCCAACAAACCAGGAAGATTGTTAGCATATAAATTGAAAAATGAGAAAGAGAAGAAATTGATATAGTTTGTTAGATGAAAAGGGAATCTTTCACTATCAAAATAAAACTAAAAAGAAAATAATCCAGAATTATTATGAAAAACTATATAATCGAAAGAAGGTGTCAGAAGAAAAAATAAAACAATATTTGGAGAAAGCTGAATTACCCAAAGTACCTGAAACAGTGAAGGTTATGCTAAATGAAAAGATAACAATGATGGAACTAACAGGCAATCAAGAGACAAAAAATAATAAAACAACAGGACCAAAAGGACTACTGGCAGAACTTTATAAATGTTTACAAGACACTCTGGGTTTGCCAATGTTGGATGTTTATAATGAAGTACTGTTAGAGACCAAAATTCCAAATACGTGGATGGAAGCAAATATAACTCTAATATTGAAAGAATCAGATTTAATGCAGATAAAAAAAATTATAGGCCAATATCACTATTAAATGCAGACTACAAAATATATCCCTCAATTGCGGAAAGATTAAAAAAGATTCCTAAATGAATTTATACACTCAGACCAGAATGGATTTTTATCTAAAAGGCCAATTAAGAATGAGAATTATTTTGAATATGTTGGAATATTATAAAATGCATCCTGAAAAACAAATGGCATTGATATTCTTAGATGCACAGAAAGCATTTGATAACGTAAATTGGCAATTTATGTTATTACAATTAAAATATATGGACTTTGGGGAGAAACTTGTTGACATGATTGAGGCAATATATTCCAAGCAAACAGTAAAAGTGATGGTTAATGGAGATATGACATAAGGAAAGGCATGAGACAAGGATGTCTGCTGTCCACCCCACTATTTATATTAACATAGGAAGTACTACCATGTTTCCCTGAAAATAAGACCCTGTCTTATATTTTTTTGAACCCGGAAATAAGTGCTTGGCCTTATTTTCAGGGATGTCTTATTATTTTGGGGCATGTGGAGCAAGACGAGGTTCCTCTTGCCATCTTACCTGATTTCCAGTTCTGTCTCCCTAACCCTATCCAGAGGAAATGACGGGGACCAGCTGCGCATGTGGTTAAATATTTTTGGGGAGGGCTTATTTTTTTTGGGGGGGGGGGGGCTATTTTAGCGCATGCGCTAAAATAAAAGCCTGACTGGGCTTATTATCAGGGGATGTCTTACTTTAGGGGAAACAGGCAAATAGAAATATTAAACAAGACTCAGAAATAAAAGGAATGGAAATAAAAACAGAAGAATATAAGCTACAGGCATTTGCAGATGACCTGGTATTTATTGTAGAAGAACCACAAGTATCTGGGTGTTAATAAAACTAATAATAGCTAATATTAACTAATATTAACCAAGTTAATAAAATAATAGCAGAGTACGATGAAGTTGCAGGACTGAAAATGAATAAAGAGAAAACTAAAATACTAGTTAAAAATGTCACAGAAAAAAAAAGAGTTGGTGGAAAAGATAGATATTCAGATAGTTAAGAAAGTTAAATACTTAGTTAACAGCAAGATGCGCAACTATAAAAGAAGATAATTCTATGAAACTGTTACAACAAATCAAATTAGACTTGGAGAAATGGAAAAACCTGCAACTATCGTTGATAGAAAGGATAGCTACAATAAAAATGAACATTTTGCCAAGACTGTTATTATTTCAAACAATTCCGATAAAATTAGAAAAAAATTTCTTAGAAGAACTAAATAAAACGATACTAAATTATATCTGGCAAGGGAAAAAAGCAAGAATAAGACTGAAACTGCTACAAGATACTAAACTGAAAGGGGGGCTTGGGTTGCCAGATTGGGAGCTATACTACCAGACCTCTGCACTTGTCTGGGTGAAAAAAATGAGTAAATTTGAGACATAAAAGACTATTAACTTTGGAGGGGCATGATCTCCAACTGGGATGGCATGCCTTTCTATGGTATGGGAAAAATAAAATACATGGATATTTTCAAAGGCACCTTGTTAGAAATGCACTACAGTTAGTATGGGGGGAAATTAAAGAAAGACACTATATAAAAATACCAGTCTGGCTCTCTACGATGGAGGCACTGATTCATCCGAATGTGATTAATATGGAAAAAATTGTAAGGTATAAGGACATTTTGAATGATAAAGGGGAACTTAAATCCAAACAAGAATTGATTAATCAAGGGATCAATCTAGCATGGTGGCCATATGTGCAAATAGTCAAGATATGAGAAAGATGCAAGAATGTATGGTTTCTATAAAGAACCAACAGAACTAGAAAAATTAATTTAAAAATTTTATAGCTACTTATTGAGTATTAAAATGGAAGAAGAGCAAGTGAAAGAAACAATGATAAGATGGGCTAAAAACTTTGATTACTCAATAGAATTAGACAAATGGCAGAAATTGTGGGATAGAAACTGTAAATTAACGATGTCAACGGCCTGTAAGGAAAATCTATACAAAATGTTTTATAGGTGGCATTTACCACTAGTGAGGTTAGCAAAGATGTTTGAAAACTTATCAGCTAAATGTTGGAAGTGTAATCAGACACCAAGTTCATATTATCATATGTGGTAGACATGCCCAAAGGCAAAAAAAATACTGGATTAAAATACATACTTGGTTAGAAAAAATGATAAAACAACACATACTGTAGATTTGAAACCAGGACAGTATAATAAAGGGAATACGTATTTAATTCAGCATGTAGTAACAGCAGCAAGAATAGTGTTTGCACAACAATGGAAAAATGATGAGGTCCCAACAGATGAAAGTGTAATAAGAAAAAAATTAGAATGTGCTGAGATGGATGGATTGACACTTAAAAGAAAAGGAAGAAACAGAATACTTTTTAACATGGGATATGTTTTACCAGTGGTTAACTAACGGAGGTTAGAATTTTAATTTTTTTTAAAGAGGTAATAAAAATTTGTATTGAAAATATTGCAAGATGTTCAAACTAATTGTATTATTTTCTGATTAATATTAATATGTTTATTAGCATTACTAGTATGATTATGGTTATTGTTATATCTTTACTCAAAATTAATTATGCCCAGACAACATGCTGTTCAGATAGACATGGAATTTTTTATGCTTTTAAAGGAAAAAAAAAAGAACTTTGAGACTTGGCTCTTTTTCAATGGGCTTCTTTAATGAGTATATCATATCAGCACAGCTTCAATGGAAAATTAAATCTAAATCTTTCCTGCAGTTTCAGTATAATTAAACTAGGAAATAATCACATCCCCAAGTGTCACAGGTCACATTGGCCAATTGGGTTAATTGGCGGGCTCTTCAGGCACTCCTTCAACCTTATCTGTTGCCAGTAGAGATGACCTTGGTTCTCAGGAGAAAGCTCTTTGTTGTGTTTAGTAATGCATTTCAACCTCCTTCTCCCCTTCCCCCTTTGTTTGGCAACTGAGGAACAGAAAGATGGCTGTGACCATGTTCAGTTCAAAGTTGACTGTTGGCTCTCCCCTCCCTTCCAGTTTGTGAGGAGTATCTAAAAAAACACCAAATTCAGACAGGTTAATTTTGTCTTAGGCACCCCTGCCACCACCCAGCTATCCTTTTGGCTTCTGAGCATTTTTCTCATGGAATTTTCTGACCAATCTGTCTGTCTTACATTCTGAAAGAGGGTAGCCTTTCTATTGTACTAAATACTGTAACCTCCCCTTGTACAGTCTAGAATCCAGAATTCTTTTTACTTTGTAATGGCTCTCTACCTACACTGTGATGGGACCTGGGGCTTCCCGAGCTACTGGCCTTAGCTCCGAGACTATTACTGGCTTCAATAGACTGCTATGGAAAACCAGGTGTATTTTCTCCAATAGGCTTGGGAGTTTCAGTTCTACCATGACTGGATTGATGATTTTTATGATGGGAAAAGGTCCTATAAATTTAGGACCCAGTTTTCTACAAAGCAGCTTTAGTTTCAGGTATTTGGTGGAGAGGTAAACTTTCTTTACTACGTGAAACGGCTTCTGGGGGTAATCACCTTTTGTCTGCCTGCTCTTTCTGCATCTCTGTAGCTTTGGTGAGTGCTGCTTTACATTCCCCTAAGCCTCCTGCAGGAAGTCTACTCATTCAGTGAGGCTTACTGAGGAAGGGAGCTCCTGAGGGAACTCAGGCATTGGGACAGAGTCCACCCCTGTGGCCACCTTGAAAAGCGGGAAGCCCGTGCTGCTATGTATGCCACCTCAGCAAAAGGTAGCAGATCAGCTCAATTGGTTTGTTGGTAGCTTACCTAGTACCTCAGGTACTGCTTTATCATTGTGTTTGTGTGTTCTACCATCCCATTAGTACTTGGATGAAAAGCTTAGCTAAGCACCTGGGAAGACCCAATTGACTTTACGAACTTCCTCCAGAATTTGGCTGTAAACTGGATCGGGGGATCAGATATGGTCCTCTTTGGGACTCCATGCAGTTGGTAAACGTACTTCAGGAACAACTTAGTCAGTTTATGTGCTGAAGGGAGGCCGGAACAGGCACTGAAATGAGCCTGTTTGGAAAAAGGTAAATCACTGTCCAAATTATGGTGTTTTCTCCACTTACTGGGAGTTCCATGATAAAGTCCATTGCTATTTCCTCCCAGGGTTGTGACAGTTCAGCTACTTGTAACAATCCTGGGGGTTTTTCAGAGTTTTTTTCATTGCCACGCATGTCGCACAGCTTTTTACATAGCTTTCAATGTCCTTTTTCATTGCTGGCCACCAAAATTGTCTTCCCACCAGATGCCATGACTTTAGGAATCCAAAGTGGCAAGCTTGCTTGGAGTCATGGTTTCTTTGCAGGACTTGGACATACACCCGTAGGGTGCTTGGGACATACAATTTTGGAACTTTCCATGCCAATTTGTCTCAGGGGGACAGGAATTATTGGTTGTCCCTGAACCAGGGGTCAGTTTGCAGCTCGGGTCTTGAGCTTTCGAGTTAGCTCTTTGCCCAGTTCACGAAATCACGTCTGAGTCTGTTGCCTCATGGTGACTTGTGTTGCCTTCTGGGGGATGAGAATGATGGCATTGACCACCTCTTCATGCTTACTCTTATATTGGGGCATTCGGGACAAGGCGTCCACTAGGAAGTTTTTCCCTCCTGGGATGTATTTCAGCATGAAGTTGAATTGGTTAAAATACTGCACCCACTGCACCTGTTTCGGAGAGAGCTTCCAAGGAGTCCTATGGGCCTCCAGATTTTTGTGATCAGTCCATACTTCAAACGGCACTTGGCTCCCTTCTAGGAAGTGCCGCCAGGTTAATCGTGCCCAAGAAACTACGAAAGCCTCTTTCTCCCACACTGCTCACCTTTGTTCAGTGTCAGTGAGTTTTCTGAGGTGTAGGGGCATGGTTGAAGGTTCCGCTCCTTGTTCTTCTGGAGGACTGCCCCTACAGTTACATTGTTGGTGTCTGCCTGAATGACGAATGGTTCCTCAGGGTTTGAGTGCTTTAGGATTGGTTCCTCCACGAATAGCCTTTGAGTTTCTTTTTTTAAAAAATATTTTTTATTCAACATTTTTAACATTTAAAATCACAATTACACTTTTACAGCTTTCAGATATTGGAACTTTTTCTTAATTTCAACTTATCCATGGGCTTGTTGTTTTATACATATACATTCTTATTCCCTCGTTGCTTGTTAGTTTAATATATACAATATTTACGTATCTACTATACTCTAAATATGTATTTTTTTGTTTTATTTTACACTTCTTTTCGAGCCAATTATACTACCTGTTCCACGTCTCATAATATACTATTTCCTCTTTGTCCCTTAATTCCATCGTTAATTTGTCCATTTCTGCGTATTCTAGGACCTCATTTATGATCATTGTGTTTGATCGAGTGTTTTCTTACTTCCAATTTTGGGCAAATATAATTCTGGTTGTGGTGATTATATGGAGCATGAGGTATTGAATTTCTTTACTAATATTTCCTTTTATTATACTCAGAAGAAATAGCTCTCGCTTCATATCAATTTTTTGCTCGACAATTTCCTCCAGCCATTTTTTGATTTTTTGTCCAATATTCCCTAGCTCTGGAACACGTCCACCACATGTGGTAGTATGTCCCTTGTTGGTGGTTACATTTCCAGCAATTTGATGGTCTATTGGGAAACATTTTGGCCAATCTCGCTGGGGGTAAGTGCCATCTGTAAAACATTTTGTAAATATTTTCCTTGTATGCGGCCGACATCGTCATTTTGTAATCCCCCCCATTTTTCCCAATGCTCCAATTCGATGTTGTATCCAAAACTTTTAGCCTAAATTACCATTGTTTCTTTTACAGTTTTCTCTTCCATTTTGAATTTAAGAAGGCAGTTGTATGTTTTGGTGATCATTTTTGGTTAATATTTTGTCCAGGTCTTGTTGCTCATTTTGAAACCCATATTGTTCTGTATCTTTTTAATATCTTGTTTAATTTAATCCCAGAATCAATGCCTCTGTCATCTTCGGGACTATTACAAACCGGATGATCTCCCAATGTTGACCCATCTCCAGCCATACCAGCTCAGTGACATGTGTTGCAGAGGACCCTCCTATCAATGATTCATGTCTTGCTCAAACCTCGTGGCTCAGGGCTGTCTCCTCGCTCTGATCCCTAGCTTCAGCACTTTTAGAATATGTTATTTGTCTAATCACAAAATAGTCAATAGCTAAAGTAACAGTTCTGCAAACAAGCAAATAAGCTTTGGAGAAACATAGCTTGAAATAAATAAAAACTGTATTTTATAATCTAGTACAGGAGATATACATAGTTACAAAAATCATAATTAGATTCTTCAGTAGAAATAAATATGTCATATCTACACAAACGCAGAGGCTTCACAAAAAGTCATTACTATAATTGTGCAGCACAACCCTATGTCAAGGCTCCGACTAACTAACCCAAGCAAATCAGAACTCTGAGACTTGGCTCTTTCTCAATGGGTTTCTTTAATGAGTACATATCAGCAAAGTTTCAATGGAAAAACAAATCTAAATCTTTCCTGTGGTTTCAGTATAATTAAACTAGAAAAAAAAACACATCCCCCAGAGTCACAGGTCCCGTTGGCCAATTGGGTTAATTGGTGGGCTCTTCGGGCACTCCTTCTCCAACCTTATCTGTTGCTAGTAGAGATGACCTTGGTTCTCATGAGAAAGTTCTTTGTTGTTTCTATAATGCATTTCAACCTCCTTCCCCCTTTCCCCCACTGTGTGGCAACTGAGGAACAGAAAGATGGCTATGGCCAGGTTTAGTTCGAAGTTGATATCCTAAACCTGTTTGCTCAAAATAAATATTTATTGAACTCAATGAAACTTATTCCTGAAATGTTATTTAGGGTTTCTCATAAATTAATGTATCTACAATTGGTCTGAATTTAAAACATTAGTTTATAAGTTTTTAAAATGAATGTACTATAAATTATCAATGGCACTTACTTTAGGCATATATCTAGATGTATATATGCTTATTCTATCAGGAAGACTTTCCCATTCAAGCTGTGGAAAATGTCTTTCCATATTCACATTATTTCTCTTTTGTAGTATATATATTTTTGTAATACATATTTTACAAAATGGAAACCCACCATTTTTCTCATATTTCAGGCTCAGAACATCAATTTGTAGTGATGCCAATGAGGCCTTTTCTAGATCTCCTAACCATATGAGAATTTTGTTGTGAACAGTTCTCTAGGTAGGCCCAAAAACATTCAAACACCATCATCATGACATCGTCATTCTCCATCTGTAAGACTGATGAAGTTGGGGTATATAAAACTGAATAGTTGGGTTGGAATTAAAAGCTGTACAAATATACAAAATATGAAAAATGAGAATGTACACAAACAGGACACTTTACAAAGGAAAACAAAATAAGCAGTAGCATTTGCAAAAAGAATCCTACAATATACTTGAAATATGATTATCAGCTCTGTGCCTTCAGCAAAATATTACACAAATTTTTAAACTATCAACAAAATGTACAGACATTTTTTTCTGAATAATCATGTCAGATAATTCAAAATCCATATTAAGGCTTGACTTCTGGATAACACAGGTTACATAGTGAAGAGATATATTCGCAGATATATAATTCACCTTATTTAAAGACATGTAATTACCCATCCACCTATAATAAGTTTACCTGAGAATGGAAAGTAAGCGCATACTCATTAAAAAAAATACTAAAGGAAAAAAATCTTTCATTTAAATGAAATAAGTCTTGAATTGCTTATAATTACAATACCTAGTTTTTCAGTTTAGGCTCATTTGAAAGAATACAAGTATGATAATAAAAGAGAAATCATTTCATAAATAGACTGTTTACATTCATAGAAAACAGCCCATCCGCAGTCCTAAATATGTCAAAGATAGCCTGAGTCCCCAAACCGGACTTTGATTCTGTATTAAAAGGAAAGTCACCCCCAAGTCAGCTGTCTAAAACATACTGTTTGGCAATCATATTTATTCAACACTCACTCCCCCCCCCCCCCCCCCGGATCCTTCTGTTGTTTCACTTAAAAATTTCAGCAATCTCAACACTCCATACCTATGGCTATGGTCACCTTGCAGTATAATTTCTTCTTTAAAAGTGGCAAAAGGACCTCAGGGAAATTTAGTAGCAAAAGTTAATTATGATAGGAAGCCACCAGCTAGGCTGAACTTTCTGACACATGACTGTTGTCCACTTCAGTTCTCTGCCCTTCTAGGCTGGCCTTCTCTCTTTACCACAGCTCCAGGAAAACAGAAATAAGTGCTTGGCGTTTTCCTCTCCAAGGACCAGTACTGCAAAACTATCAATTCAAATACACAAAAGATAGCAGTATAACCTTGTGGTTAGGTGTAATAGGAAATTTCTTCTAAAACCAAACCAATAGGTATAGAAGAGGTTTATTGCAAAGTGGCAGTCTTCTATTTATCATTGTTTGATAAAATTGAAGAAAAGTTGCCAGAGCACACTAAGGTAGGAGAAAAGGCATACCATTGCTTTACCCAATCAAGAATAACATTCTATGTATGATTCACTGAATCTAGCGAACAAATCAAAATGTTTAAGACTAAAGCCACTTTTCTAATGACTCTTCGAATTATAAAGGTGCAGCCTGGCTTTCACTGTTTCTATCTTTGTAAATGTGATTTGATCAGAGAAAGTCTTATTGGGGGGGGAGGGGAGGCTGGATTTCATCTATTTCTCAGTGTGGGAACAACGTTTAGATGATTTAGGGAGACTAATGCCAAACCAAAATTAGGGATATGTCACACTTTTCTATTACTCTCTCACCCTTCCACATTGTTCCTAACATGTCAAAGCTTACTAAGTAGCAACAGTGTCCAATTTTCTTCCTTTTGGCTTTAACATGCAATCAAATGAACTGCAGAAGAAACCTGACCTCCCAGCACCATATTCTGATAATGCCTCTGAAGCCATAGGGGCCTCTATAAATAAATGCTGAGTACGGCCAAATGGCAGGGTTAGAGGACTTCAAAGATACCGTATATACTCGAGTATAAGCCGAGTTTTTCAGCACATTTTTTATGCTGAAAAAAAGCCCCCCTCGGCTTATAATCGAGTGAGAAAAAAATGCCTTTTTTTCTGCAATCGTTTTGGCTTCCAGGGGTTGCAGGGAGGCTTGCTAAAGGCAAAATGGGGGTGGGGGTGCAGTGCCCCTCCCCCGCACTCCTTTTTGGCTCCCGGGGCTGCAGGGAGGCTTGCTAGGGGCATGAGGGGGGTGCCTAGCAAGACTACCTGCAGCCCTCTGGAAGCAAAAATGGGCTGCAAGGGGGGGGGGCTTCAAGGGAGAAAGAAACAAAGAAATCCTCACTGTTTAGGGAGATCCTATGTGCACTGAGCTTGAGTTGAGAGCTTATTGTAATTGTAATTGAGAGCTTATTGTAATTGGCTGCTAGCTATCCTTGCTCAGGCAAAACCAGGAGTGGGTAAATGTGGCCCTTTTACAACCTGTGGACTTCAACTCCCAGAATTCTCCCAGGTTGGCTGTCTCAGGAATTCTGGGAGTTGAAGTCCTCAGGTTGTAAAAGGGCCACATTTGCCCACCCCCTGGGCTAAGCTAATCAATAGTGGAGCTTTAAGAATGCCAGATGAGAAGGAGAAAGGGAGGGAGAAAGAAAGAGAGAGAGAGAGAGAGAAGAAAGAAAGAGACAAAGAAAGAGAAAGAAAAAGAAAAGGAGAGAGGGGGGGGGAGAGGGAATGCATCTCTTAATAGAGGCTTAAACTTGCCTGAAATTAGATCAAGCCAGTGATGGGTTTCAAAAATTTTTACTACCGGTTCTGTGGGTGTGGAATGGCTTGGTGGGCGCAGCTTGGTGGGCGTGGCAGGGGAAGGATACTGTAAAATCTCCATTCCCTCTCCATTCCAGGGGAAGGTTACTGCAAAATCCCCATTTCCTCCCACTCAGCTGGGAATTGGGAGGCAGAGAATGGATCGGGGCAGAGCTAGTCAGAATTTTTACTACCGGTTCTCCGAACTACTCAAAATTTCCGCTACCAGTTCCCCAGAACTAGTCAGAACCTGCTGAAACCCACCTCTGTCCCAATACCTGCATTGTGGATCAGGGGTGGGTTCTAAAATTTTTTACTACAGGTTCTGTGGCTTATTTTGTGGGCGTGGCTTGGAGGTCATGTGATTGGGTGGGTGTGGCTAGCTGGTCATGTGACCGGGTGGCCATGGCTATGTGTATAGGGACTACTCAGAGGGCTGAAAAAAGTCATTTCTGACAGGTCCTCGCACTTTTGACTGGTCTTCACACTTACGACCATCCTCACATTTATGCCCGTGCAGCATTCTTAACAACCATGTCACTCATTTCACAACTGCTTCTCTTCACCATGGTGATAAGATAGGGCAAAAAAAGTAAAATGTGAGGACAGTCGTAAATTCGAGGACTGGTCAAAAGTGAGAGGACTAGTCAAAAATAACTTTTTCAGCCCTCTGAGTAGTCCATGTGCACAAAAGGACTACCCAGAGGGTTGAAAAAAGTGATTTCTGACAGGCCCTCGCACTTTTGACCAGTCTTCGCACTTATGACTGGTCATCATTTATGCCCATTGTAGCATTCTTAACAACCGTGTCACTCATTTCACAACTGCTTCTCTTCACCATGGTGACAAGATTTTTGTTTTTGTTGATCCTCTTTTCCACTTACAGAGCTAGTTTACTGTTTTTCTTTGAAATCAATATTCAAAAACATTTAACCTACTGATGCCTCAATTAATGTAATTTTATTGGTATCTATTTTTATTTTGAAATTTACCAGTAGCCGCTGCATTTCCCACCCTAGGCTTATACTTGAGTCAATAAGTTTCCCCAGTCTTTTGTGGTAAAATTGGGTGCCTCAGCTTATATTCGGGTCAGCTTATACTCGAGTATACAGTATACTGTATATTTGAAGGAATCCAAGGACACATTCTTAAAAGAGTAAAGCTATTTTTCTTTCCATTGACCCACCCAATTGTCATTTTGGAAAGTGATATATTTCAATGTTTTCTGTACCAGCATAATAAATTATATCAAAATGTGCTATTGTGTTATCGTGCTGTCACAACCCATAATCCTAGAGCCACATTAGCAGCCAAGAGTGCACTGCCAGCAAGTAAAATTAAGAACCCAAGAAGCTCCCTGTTTTGCTTTTCAACAATAAATTTGCTAGCAGTAGCTTCTAAAAAAGAATTCAATATCCATTGGCCATCCAAAGCAAAACAGGGAATTGCATTAACAACAGCCAGTGCTCCAGAGAGTGAAATCAGATATCTGTTTAAGCTTGTTAAGGTCCATGATCATAGTCATTTTTTTAAAAACACATATAAATGTTATAGTTTCAGCACTTTGGGAACATAGCAATTTAACTGAACTAATATTATTTTTATTCATTCTTTATAATTCTTTATTGATAGCCAAAACTAAAATAAGTAAGATCCTAGTTGTAAAATGTATTTTTATACAAGATAAGGGAAGAGACATAACACAAGGAAAAAAACATGTTGAGAAAGGATATAAAGTGGTCATAAAAAACTAATTTGCCTTTATACCAGACTTGTTGGCAGTCTACATATTTAATAAATAAATAATTTTTTAAAATGCCTGCATATTCTAATATTTAAAAAAGAAATAAAGATATACCAACTTGGAAATGGATAATCTAAAACACTATATTCATTTTTATAATTCTCAGTAATAGCTACATGCTATTGCAACATATTAGAATATACAATATATTATTCACATTATCATACAAATGATGAAACATATTGCTCAACAGTCACCAAATGAGGCAGTCATTAAACGACTACCTGTATTTGTAATGACCATGTTCCTATAGGCTTAAAGATGTGAAAATTCTAATATTATAGAAGCCAAACAGAATGGGGCAAGGAATCCTTTATGAATCCCAACTTGTCCTGGTACTTGATGCAGGAGTGGTGCAGATCTAATTACCCAGGTTATAATCTACATGGTTTCTATCTCTTTCCAGATTTTTACTGAAAGAAATGTATCTTATTTTAAATGACTGAAGTGAAGATCATGCTTCCATAGTTATATTGACTATCCTACTACCAATGGAATCCCTGATTCAATGGGCTCAAGCGGTCCTGGACACACTATAAGAAACTCCAAAGTGCTTGGTATGTGAAGATCTCAACACTCAACTTGACAAGTGCAGCTCATTTCCATATTTTTATCCAGAATGTTTTGAAATCTAGTCATGAGATGAGCTACATACTTAATCTGTTTCTTTTCATAAAAGGAAGTCAGCAAATTGTTTTTTCCAACAGAAAATAATTAGGCTGCTTTGCCCACTTCCCATGGACAAGAATTATCGAGTTAGCAGCCTTATAAATTTAATAAATAAACAAATTCATTTAGTCAGGCTTTTTTTTAAAAAATAAAATTCTAACATTTTAATTTGTAACTGTTTATGCTTTTATTGATGTTTTTACTGTATCTTTGTAAGCCATTAAGAAAATGGACAGTGTATAATTTTAAACATATACATAAAACATGTGCAGAAAATGTTAGGTATATTTTTACTTTTACCATTTCCTGCAACTGGATTGTTTAAATCAAAACCTTACATCATAGCCAATAGCTTCCACCCCCTTAAATAGGCAAAATATGCAAAATAAGTTAGAAGAGGCTGTTCAAAAGATAGAAATCAAATGGCTGTGGTCCTTGGATATTTTATATGCATGATACTCCCAGTGTCTTCTCTCAAAAAGCCCATACAAATATGAAAGGATACTTACAAAATGTTTCCATTATTAAAGGAAGGTCCAAAGTTAGAAATGTGTATCGAGGTACAAAGCTGCTGAGGCTCACTTAAACAAAGAAAAAATTTTCTAAGTCTGTTACAAAATCAAGGAGCATTTCAACACAAATCATATCTAACTCTCTGTTCACAACAAATACAACTTTTTGTTTCACTCCCCATGATGTATGGTATCATCACTTCTATAACTATGTCATATTCATATTTGGTCTATATTTTGTGAAAACAGCAGGTCTAACATATAATACACTTACTGTTGTTTTACAATCAAGTGTCTACAGAAGGATGATAGACATGCAACTGATCTTTGCATCTGAACATCACATATGTATTTTAATAGAAGAAAGGCAAAGACAAAAACAGGAAATACATTCCATATCAATGACCTATAGCATTAATGTCCCTAAGTATGTGGTGCTTACATAAAGTACAGGTAGTCCTCGACTTACAATAGTTCATTTTGTGATCATTCAAAGTTACAACAGCACTTTAAAAAGTGACTTATGACCATTTTTCACACTCACGACCATTGCAGGATCCCAGGGTCATATGATTTACATTCGGATGCTTGACAACTGGTTCATAGTTATGACGATTGCAGTGTCCTGGGGTCATAAGATCACCTTTTGTGTCCTTCTGACAAGCAAAGTCAATGGGAAAGCCAGATTCACTTAATAATGG
Organism: Ptyas mucosa; assembly: GCA_012654045.1. NCBI lineage: Eukaryota > Metazoa > Chordata > Lepidosauria > Squamata > Colubridae > Ptyas > Ptyas mucosa. The sequence continues at coordinate 27,467,394 of WNWU01013815.1, read as the reverse complement.
TGGTACTAATTTAACAACTGCAGTGATTCACTTAACAAATATGGCAAGAAAAGTCATAAAATGGGGCAAAACTCACTTAACAAATTTCTCATTTAGCAACATAAATTTTGGGCTCAGCTGTGGTCGTAAGTAGAGCACTACCTGTAGTGAACATATACAGGTAGTTTTTGAGTTATAACTGTATTGGAGCCTTCCCATCATGACTATAAGTCATGATGGTCATAAAATGGATCATCGCTTGACTGGACCCATTGTATGATCTTTTTTGTGGCAGTCATTAAGTAAACTTCATGGTCATTAAGCAAAACAATAGTTCCTTTAAAGGGCATTTTTGCCCAAAACCAGAAGTAGATGCCAGGTTTGGCAAAAATGTTGTAAAACACAGTCACGTCACTGTAGGACACTTGAAATGGTCATAAATGCAGGTGCTGGAAATGCAGTCATGTGAATGTGGGCATGAGAGCTGGCCATTGGAACCAGATCGTAAGTACCCCATAGAGGTGCATAATAATTTCAAACAGTTGCTAAGCAACCAGATGTAAGTCAAGGATTATCTATAAAAGGAGTCCATTCTATTTATGGCTAAATATTGAAAAGTATTATCTACGTTGAGATTTGTTTTTAATAGTGGTTTAAAGCTGAAAATATAAACTTTACGAAGTTCAAGAAAGTCTATATACATGCAGATTAAGAAACCAATGATCAACACACATACACATGTATAAAATAGATTATTTTTTAGAGTTTATGAAATGTATGCCTACAGAATAAGCTTCATATTATGCAGGTAAGCTTTTTTGTAACTGAAGTACATATCTTTATTTTGCATACATGACCAAATACATATAATCTAAATGAAAATATATAAATTTGATTACTGTGGAAATAGGATAATATCATTTAACACTCAGTAAAAAAACTGTGTAATGTCTGATAAACCTTAACATTGAAAGAAAGAAATGCAGTTAAAGAAAAAAATCAACCAATTGTAATCTGTATATTATGTATTTACCTGCTCAAATTCTGTTAGCATCCTCACCAAATCATACATACCTGTATATTGGAGATGCAGTGGATGACCAACGAACAACATATCAATTTGAGGAGGATGCTTCACTGTTATGAGCCTGGTGTAATTTTCCAAGGAAGGCGTTACACATGTATTTGGGATAAAATCCTTTGGGCAATCTTTGTTTGTTTGGCAGAGCAGACTAGCCTCAATAGTTTTCCGTGCTGGCAAACAAGCATACAGGGTCTGAAATTTAAGTAAGTATTAAGTATATGCTATTGAGAAACATTCACTATATGTAAGCCTTGACAAGCTAGATGGAAAAAAGTAAAACTACATTTTACTTATTTTACATATTCATTATCACTTGCTCAGAATGAGACTTCTACAAGTTCTACAAAATTGAAACTTCCACAATTTCCAGGCAATATCTCAAAAGTATTATGGCTGCAAATGCAACAATATGCTATAAACATAAAGTTATATTCCAAGTGGCATAAATGACTAAATAAATTACCTGAGGGAACAATGAGGAGAGATGAGAGAAAAATCCAATTACAAGAGAGTTGGGAAATATAGAATCATTGGCCCAGCAGACTGGCAACTCCCTTTTGGTACCAGACAGGTAAAAAGTGTTGGGCTCTTCAGTTTGCTGAGCTTGGCTGTTTTCTTGCAGGCATTTCCTTACCAGGGAACATAATCAAATGAATTGGAGAGTGGAATTAGCTGGCTATTAGTCTTTCTTCCTTCATTATTTATTATGTTATTGTTTCTTCCTGGACTGTTTGTGTGGTACTGTACACTTTTTACTAGGATGTTGATTGCTAACAAGGATGACTTCTGAGCTGTTTGCTCCTTCTTTGACTAGGTTATATCCTTTACATGGTATAGATCAGTGATGGCGAACCTTTTCGGCACCGAAACCGGAACACGCGTGCATGTGTGGGCATGTGTGTGTACTGGAGTGCCAGAAACCCAAAGACCAGGTGGCCGGTTCACATGTGCGCACCAGCCAGCTGGTCTTTGATTTTTTGGCGCATATGTACTGGCCAGCTGGTCTTCGCACATGCCGGAGCACTGGAAACCCGAAGACCAGCTGGCCAGCGCGTGCATACCTGTTTTTTTGGTTGTTTTGGGGGATTTTTTGGGCTGTTTTCAGGCTGTTTTTGGGCCATTTTCCAGCATCCCGGCATCCATGAAAACCAGCTGGCTGGTGCGCATGTGCATGCCGGAAACCAGAAAAGTAGCTGGCGACAGCACATGTACCCCTAGAGAGGGCTCTGTGTGCCACCTCTGGCACGTGTACCATAGGTTCACCATCACGGGTATAGATTGACTTTATGGGTCGGTTGATGGCTGATACGTCTGAATATTAGGAATTCTCCAGCATTTTTGGATTTAGCTTGATGTATGGCAGGGGTGTTAAACTCAAGGCCCGGGGGCCCGATGCAGCCTGCAGGGTACTTAGATCTGGCCCATGGAAACAGCGAAAGACTGGCCTGCACTAGCAAAAACAGATGCGTCCCTCCCAAGTTTTCGCTGGTAGAGGGTTGCAGAAAGCTGTGGCACCAAAAACGGAGGTCGGGAGCCTGTTTTCGCTGGCAGAGTGCTCGGGCCACCACAGGCACCCCCGACACGAGTGATGTCAAGCTGGTCACATCCACCACAGCCCTCCCAGGTTAAACATAAACCTGATCTGGCCCTCAATGAAATCGAATTTGACACCCTGATGTGCGATATCAAGTTTCCCAGTTGAAACTGTGGTTGAATTTGTGTGCTGACGCATTAATGATTTTCATCATGTCTTTTGCTTACAACATGTGGATGCATTCTGCCAATCTTCTACATGTCTGTGCAGCATAGGCCTTACATCATACAGTATGTTTTAGATGGCTTTCTTTAATGCCTGGATCTTAAGGTTTGCTTAAGATGTTTTGGACTGATTTTGTTTGGATTACAGTGATACTGAGAAGTTATAGTTGCCTTTTGGTTGCCACAGATACGAGTATATAGGGATTTTTAAAAATAGGTTGTTATGGTTTTGTTGTTATGTAGATTATATACCCAAGCACAAATTGTGAGGGTAGCTGTAGTGTTAAAAGATATTGTACATATGTTTTTGTCTTTTTGAGGTTCCAGATACTGTAATGCATTTGCTCATTTCCCTCTTGAGGACAATGTTGCTCGTGGACACTATGGATTGCTTTTCAATAATCTGGATTTGTGGTCTTTAATTGCTTCATCTATTGAGGACAATAGTAATTTGTTGTTGATCTGCTGTAAATTTTATTCCTTTACAGATGTCTCATGTGTCTTCTATAACTGTTCCTTTTTAATTATAATAAAAGTGTCATTTACAGAATGGATCTATATTTGGGTTCTCCATGTAGGAGTGCTATTGTTTCTAAGCATCACAGACTCATGAATCCTGAGAGGGGAGATACCATGGCGTTACTTCTGACTTTTCTGTATATAGTTGAACTGGAAGAGATGAAGCAAAGATGATGAAGTTCCATGAACCTGGGTATTTCAATAACTCTGTTCTCTGTAGAGTTTGGTATGTTATGTAAGGGTTTTGCAATAGATTCCTTTGTTATTCTGCTCTATTGTGAAGAGTGCTGAACATCAGATGAAACTATAATTTCCTTTTTTTAATAGTTAAGTCCTGGAGGCATTGAAATGGATAACTGATATTCATTACCATTATTAGGTGTCCAACATTTTTGTGAGTTCTTTGGTAAATTGTGTGTTGGGTTCCTTGGTAGTTATAGTGAATCCTGCAGAGCGCAGGAGGGTGGAATTGATGAACTCTTAAGTCACTTCCAACTGCATAATTCTATTTTTGGCCACCTGGTTGTAAAATATATTTTAAAAGATACTATGCTGTGCAAATTTGGCTTGGTGTGCTTTCAGGTATTTGAAGATAGCTATGAAATTGCTTTTGGTAAGATGGGTGACTACATAAATCAGATGCTATTAGAAACTTCTCTTAACTTTTATTATCTGCAACTTTGGTAAGCATTCCTTTGACTCCCTCCTCTTTATCATTGATAAACATGTTGATGTAACACCCCACTTAAGATGTTGCTCCAGATACATTTGACAGTATTTATATATTCCTTGAGGCAACTGTGGAATTGTCAAACCTATATTTGAGCATTTTCTTAATAAGGATGCCATGAAAGGTTTTGACAAAAGCTTTGCTAAAGTGAAGATATAATATATCCACATTTTCCCAATCAACTAGGCTAACATTATATATTAGTTACAAGGTGGTTATTATGTGTGGGTAACCTGCAGTTACCACCAATTTAAATGAAATGGAATGGAATAGAATAGAATGGAATACTTTAATGGCCAAGTGTGATTAGACACACAAGGAATTTCTCTGGTGCAGAAACTTTCAGTGTACATGCAAAACAACAGATTAATAATAATAATGATACCAATAAGGTAGAAGGAAAAATGAGAAGGATAATAATAATGCAGCCATGCCACATGGATAAATATATTTAGACATAAGACAGTACTGTGGGAATTAAGCGTTCAGCAGAATGATTGCAAGAGGGGAAAAATTGTCTCTATGTCTAGTTGTTTTAGCATGAAAGCCATGAAGCAGCATCCTAAGGGAATGATTGAAAAAATTTGTGTCCGACTTCCGGTTGAGCTTCCTGTAGCATTGGAGTTGAGGAACGCGAGCTCTGCGATCCTGCTCCAAGCTCTCCCTGTCAGAGGGCTCCAACTGAGCCATAGCCACCCTGGAGGGGTGGTGAAATAAAGGGGGACCGCCTTGCAGGTCGAGGAGAGCCACATCTCTCCTCCCTGACTCAGAAAGCCATCTCATCCGAAGATGAGGTGCAGTGGCAGAAAAAATGGCTGCCATGAAGCAGGGGCCAGCCAGAATACCCAAGACAGTGCAGGAGCAAAGAGAGCAGTAACAGAGACTGTGTTGCTGGGTGAGATGATTCTTTTTTCTTTAAAGTTATCCCAAGGATAAGAAAAAACCCTAGAGAAGAGACTCTAAAAATAACTTTGCAAATGGTGGAAAATATATTTTTTTTAAAGATTTGTGTTGAAAAGTAAATTGAGAGCGCCATCTACTGACGGAAGGAAAAATGACTCCTAGACTCCTGGAAACTTACAGAGATCCAAGGAACCTAGAATAAAAGACTAAAAATACAGAGTAGACTTAAAGAACTTGGAAAATATTTTGAATTTTTTTTAAAAAAAATTATTTCTTGTACACACAATGTAAATGTACACTTATATAAAATTGATCATACATATACATATATTTTTTAAAGAAAGCATAAAAATAAGGCATTTTAATTACATTCAGGGTTTTTTGCCAATTTTGTGCGTATACTACACGGGCAGCTGTTATAATGTGCGTAAGATCAAATATTTTATTTCCTTGGTATATTTTTCCGTAAATATCCCTAATAAGAATGTCTCTGGTTTTCCGCTTATAGAACAACAATAGGTTGTTCTATTATTTTCTCTAGCCATTCTTTAATTTTAGCCCAGAACTTCTATGCAGCTGGCCATGTCCACCAAAAGTGGTAGTGTGTTCTGTAGCTCGTTACATTTCTAACACACTGGATATTTATTTATTTATTTTAATTTATATACCGCCCTTCTCCTGCTGGACTCAGAGCGGTGCACAGCCGGAAATAAAAAAATACTCAAAACAAAATTTAAAAGAATTATAAAGCTTTGGCCGTAAATTTAAAAAACCTCATAACTAAAACCCAATTGGACAATTTAAAATCTAAAATCTCAAAAGGGGGGAGGGGTTACGCCAGCCCTGCTTGTTGGAAAAGTTTTTAGGGCATGGCGAAAAGCCCGGAGATCTGATATCCTGCGTATCTCCGGGGGCAGATTGTTCCAGAGGACAGGTGCTGCCACAGAGAAGGCCTTCCCCCTGGGGGTTGCCAACTGGTTTTCCTTGTATGCTGTGGACATTGTTAGTTTTGTATTTATTTGCTACATTTTTTCCCATTTCTCCAATTCTATTGTGTGGTTAAAGGTTTTTGCCCATTTAATCATTGTATCCTTAACTATTTCTTCTTCCATTTTATATCGCAGCAAAAATTTGTATATTCTACTGATTAATTTCTCCTCCATCCCTTGTATAATTTTGTCCAATTCATTTTGTTCAGTGTGTATCGCATTTAATTTTGTGTCTTCTTTATATTTCGACCAAATTTGCGTATATGTCCAATTGACTTCTCTATTTAGATCTTGTTCCAATTCCTGTTTTGTTTTCAGATTTCCTTGTTCTTTTAATATATCTCTATATTTTATTATCTTGTCCCACTCAGTTAAATTTGGATGTTTTAATGTTTCTGTAGGTGAAATCAAAATGGGTATTTTTGTGTAATTTTTTTTAATCTTGATCCAAATTTGTAGCAATGCATTCCTTAGTATGTGTCTTCTAAAGTAGTCATGTATTTTATATTTTTTGTCCCAAAGGAATGCATGTCATCCCGGTTGCAAATCGTGCCCTTCAATCACTAATGTTCTTTTGTCCCTTAACTCCATCCATTCTTTCAGCCAGGTTATACAAAATGCTTGATAATATATTTCCCAATCTGGGAGTGCTACTCTTCCTTTATCTTTTGTATCTTGCAATGTTTTTAATCTAATTCTCAGTCTTTTTCCGTGCCATATAAATTTGGTATTTGTTCTATTTAATGTTTCATAGAAAATGTTCTCTTATTTTACTGGTATAACTTGGAAGAGAAATAGTATTTTGGGCAAAATATTCATTTTGATCGTAGCGATTCTTCCCATAAATGAAATTTATAAATTTTTCCAATTGTCTAAATCTTTTTTAATTTGTGGTAGTAATTTGTCATAATTGTCTTCCTTAATTGAGGAGCATCTTACAGTAAGGCAAATCTCTAAGTATTTTATTTTCTTGGTTCTTTGAATTTTTGTACTGCATTCTAATTCCTTCTCTTGTATCTTTGTAAGATTTTTAGTTAATAATTTAGATTTATTTTTTATTAATTTTAAGTCACGCTACTTCGCCAAATTCTTCTATTTTTTAAATCAATTTTGGGCCTGATTCTAATGGTTCCTCCACTATAAACACCAAATCATCGGCAAAAGCCTGAAGCTTATATTCTTCTGTCTTTATCTTTAACCCTTTTATTTCTCAATCTTCTCTAATTCTCTTCAAAAGTGTTTCTAAAGTTAATATAAATAGAAGTGGAGAAAGTGGGCATCCTTGTCTCACCCCTTTTGTTATATCGAATTTCCCTGTCATATCTTCATTCATGATTACCCTCTTTTATTTTTTTATTTTGGGGATCTTCCTGTAATTTTCTTTCTAACTTTTTAAGTTCTTCCTGTAGTTTTTCTTGTTGACATTTCCTTTCCTTCTTCTTCCTTGCGTTATAAGCCATTGTCAGTCCACGGATGTATGCCTTTAGCCTGTCCCAAAGGTTTTGTATTGATGTATCTTCTTTTTTATTCACAGTAAAGAATATCTTCAACTCCTTTTCCAACATCTGTTTGTATTCTTTGTCTTTGCATATGTTTTGATTCAATGTCCATCTTTTAAATCTTTTTTGTCCTTTCCATTTTATAGTTATTGGGTTATGATCTGCCCACTTGTTTACACCTATTTCTACTTCTTCCACTCCTGTCCGTATTTCCAGTGTCATCCAAACCATATTAATCCTGCACCAGAATTGATGTGGGTGTGAATAAAATGTATATTGGCTCTCTTCACTATTCATTTCTCTCCATACATCTCGCAATTTCAGTTCTGTTGTCATATTAAAGAATTCTTTTGGTAATATATCTTTCTTTTTTTAATTTTTTTATTACTCTTGTAATCTGTTTTGATATCTGCTATGGCATTATAGTCCCCAATTAAACAAATATTATCATATCCTACTTCTATTATTTTATTGTGCATTTTTTAAAAAAAATCATGTTGATTTTTATTGGGAGCATATATTACTATTAATAACAGTTGTTTTTGTTCAATTTCTAATTCTACCATTAACATTCTACCTTCTTTGTCCGAATGAATTAACTTTTATTTTATTCTTTCTTTTACATATATAACAATTCCTCTTTTTTTCTTTTGTATTAATGATGTATATAGTCTTCCTAATTTTGGGTTCTCTAATAGTTTCTGGTATCCTTTTGTTTTTTTTTAAAAAAAATCTTTATTTACATTTTTCATTAAAAAAGAAGACAACACATCATATAAATGACAAACAGAACAACAAAACAAATAACAAACATAACTATAAGTAGTACCTTAATAACCTAGTATTCGGTACAATACATCTATATTGCATTCCGGGGGAGACAGAACAGCCTAATTTACCTTTATAAATCAATTAGGTCTATCCAACCTCACTTTGCTTGTAAAGTATAAGTTTCTCAATAGATACAACTTCTTATCTGGTTTTGGGTTATAATTTTCTCTTTGATAGCCAAATATATAGTTTTTCCCAGGATAAACATGTTTGTGTTTGGTCTCTATCTTTTAGTTTTTTAGTCAATTTATCTGCTTCCACACATTCCAAAATCTTCTTTATAATTGCCTTCTCTGATGGGATATTTTTATTTTTCCAGAATTGAGCATATGTTAATCTCGCCACTGTGATAATGTGTAATGCAAGGTACCATGAGTCTTTTTTAATATTTTCCGGTTGGAGCCGAGCAAGCAGGTCTCTGGTCGCCATTCAATCTTTTGGTTTAAGATCTCGTTAAGCCATTTTTTTATTTTCCCCCAGAATTTTACTACTTCTGGGCACGTCCACCATTGATGATAGTAGGTGCCGTGCTCAAACCCACACTTCCAGCATTCAGCGAACTGTCCAGTGAACATTTAGCTAGTCTGTCGGGGGGGGGGGGGGGAGATGTCACCTATATAGCATCTTGTAAATGTTTTCTTTGTATGCCGTAGAGACTACTAGTTTCATATTCCCCCACCAAATCTCTTGCCATTTTTTCTAAATGGATTGAGTAATCAAAATTTCCCCCCCAGGCAATCATTGTATCTTTTATTATCTTGTCACCAATCTCTAATCTCATCAACAATTTATAGCTTTTCAAAATCATGACTTTTTCTTCAAAATTCATCAAAAATTTTGTCTAATTCCTGTGAGTCAACATTTATACCTTTCCTATCTCTGTCTTTTTTATATTTGGATTAGATCTGTAGATAGGTCCATCAATCCAATTGTAATTCTTGGGAGTTCAATTCCTGTTTGGGTTTTAGTTTTCCTTGTGCATTTAGCAAATCTTTGTACATTAATTTTTTCACAGGGTTATAAAGTTTTGGGTATCTCAATGCTTCTAAAGGTGATATCCAGCACGGTGTTTTGATATAGTATTTTTTACTGACCTTTTCCCAATTTCGAATTAAGATATTTCTTATATAATGCCGGGTAAACCATTTGCTTTGTGGAGTTATCTCGTCAAAGTGCCATATGCCAGCCCTGTTGTAGGTCATAACCTTCTATCTTAAGAAGACGACTATTACCTAAGGTAATCCATTCTTTTACCCAGACTAACAGAGCGGCTGAGTAGTAGTTCTCCCAACATGGTAAGCCCAGCCTCTCCTTTCTTTTATCTCCTGCATCATCTTTTTTTTATCTGTGGCTTTTCCCCCTACCTTTTGAAGGCATATCACGTCCGTTTCAACTTTTTTAAATTTAGTAAAAATTTGTGTTCTTTTTTTTTTTTGGTGCATTCAAACCATTTATGTTCACAGAGAAGGGATTTATTGCCTCTGCTATTTCTTACTGAAGTAGTTTTTTGCTGTTTCTTGTCTCTCTTTTTACTCTCCCTCTTGCTCCCTCTTTTTCTTCTTGTTCTTTTTCCTGTATTTTTCATATTTCTCTTTCTCTTTCCATTTCTTCTATTTGATCTTCCTCCTGGTTTTTGCCCTCTGATTCTTCCTTGCTTTCTTGTTCTTCTTCCTGTGAAAGATAACATTTATAAAATTCTTGTGCTTTCTCTACCGTGTCCACTCTGTATTTTCTGTCTTGCCATATAATAAGTATGCCATCTGGTATTAACCATCTAAACATCACTTTATATTTGGTCAGTTGTTGTCAAAAATTGGTATTGTTGTCATTGATTCCAGATTCTTCATGATATCTGCTTCAAAATTATAATTTCTTTGCCTTTGTATGTTAATGTTTCTTCTCTTGATTTCTTATAAATTTCATCTCACTGCTTAAATCATGTCCTTCCAAAGTCAATAGTCTTGTATTTCTCAATAAAATCCATTCTTTAATCCAAGTTAACATCGCCGCTTGGTGATACAATTCCCAATTTGGTAGACCAAATCCTCCTCTAGTTCTAGAATCTTGAAGCAGTTTAAGATTAATTCTTGCTTTTTTCCCTTGCCATATATATTTCCACATCATTTTATTCAGACTCTCAAAGTATTTTTTCTCCAACTTTATCGGAATTGTTTCAAAGAAAAACAACAGTCTTGGCAATACATTCATTTTGATTAATGATATTCTTCCCATTAAAGATAATTGTAAATTTTTCCATTTTTCCAAATCTGTTTCAATTTGATTTCTTAGTTTATAATAATTATCTTCCTTCATTGTAATACATCTTGAAATTAATTGGATGCCCAAATATTTCACTTTCTTCACTATTTGAATATCTAACTTCTCCGTTAGTTGCTTCTTTTGTTTTTCTCTCATATTTTTAACTATAATTTTTGTCTTATCTTTATTTATTTTCAATCCAGCTACTTCTCCATATTCCTCTATTTACTCAATTAGCTTTAGGCTCATTTCTATTGGTTCTTCCATAATAAATACTAAATCATCCATAAATGCTTGTAGCTTATATTCTTCTTTTTTAATTCTCATCCCTTTTATTTATCTAGTCTTATTTTTCTGTTTAAAATTTCTAGGGTCAAAATAATAGTGGAGATAGCAGACATCCTTGTCTAGTTCCTTTTCTTATATCTACTTTCTCTGTCATTTCACCATTTATTATTACCTTTGCCAATTGGTCTTTAAATATAGTCTTAACCATATTAATGAATCTATCCCCAAAATCCATCTTTTGTAATTGTAAAGTCATAAATTGCCAATTCACATTATCAAATGCTTTCTGTGTGTCTAAAAATAACAATGCCATTTGTTTCTCTGGATGTGCCTCGTAATATTCTAATGTATCCAGTATAATTCTTATATTGACTCTGATTTGTCTTTTAGACAGAAAACCATTTTGATCTGAATGTATAAATTCATTTAACAACCTCTTCAATCTTTCTGTCATAATTGATGCAAATATTTTATAATCTGCATTTAATAATGAAATTGGTCTATAATTCTTTATTTGTTGTAAATCTGTTTCTTCTTTTGGTATAAGAGTTATATATGCCTCCATCCATGAGTTTGGAATCTTGGGTTCTATTAGAAAATCATTAAATACTTGTAACAGTGTATTTCTTAGTACATCTTGCAACTTTTTATATAATTCTGCTGGTAATCCATTTGGTCCCGGGTTTTTTTCATTCTTCTGCTTTTTAATTCCCTCCATCAATTCCATCATTGATATTCTTTCTTCTAATGCTTTTTAAAATTGTTCTGGTATTTTAGGAGTCATTACTTTTTCCAAATATTGTTCTATTTTTCCTTCTGATATCTGCTCTTGTTGATATAATTTCTTATAATATTCCTCAATTATTTTTTTCTTTTCCTCATTTCGGTAGCATATCTTTCCCTCTTGATCTAATAATTGGGTTATCAATTTCCTTTCTTTTTTCTTCTTCATCTTCTATACTAGCCATCTTCCTGGTTTATTTGCATTTTCAAAAAAAATTGCTTTGATGATTTTATTTTCGTTGCTAGGTCTTCATTTTCTATTAAGTTCAATTTATGTTTTTTCAAATCCATTAGGTTTTTGATTTTTTTTTGTTGATTTTTTTGCAATTCTTTCTCTAATTTCTTATATTCCTCCTCCGATTTCTTTTGAGCTTGTCTGTTCTGTTTGTTTCTTTTTCCTGTAGAGGTCATTGCCAAACCCCTTATATATGCTTTACTAGTGTCCCATACATTTTGCAATGATGTATCTTCTTTTCTATTTTCTGTAAAGAAAAAAGTCAATTCTTTTTCCATATATTGTATCAAGTCTTTCTCATTTAATAAACTTTGATTTAATGTCCATCTCATTCTTTTTCTTTGTCCTTTCCATATCATCATTGGATTGTGATCTGCCCATATATTTGCTTCTATATCAATCTTATCTATCTTGGATATCAAATCTGTTGACATCCACATCATATCTATTCCTGACCATAGCATATGCCTATTTGAATAAAATATGTAGTTTTTCCTTTAGATTTCTTTTTCTCAAAGCATCCTGTAAGCTTAGTTCGCCTACTATTGTGTGAAATGTTTTTGGAAGTGTCTTTCTTGGTTATTTTACTCACTTTTGTAGATTTATAGTCTAGGTCATTATGAACAATCACATTAAAGTCTCCTATTATGCAAATTTCTTCATATTTATATTCTAGTTATTTTCCTGTGTAATTTTGCATAAAATTCTTCTTGATTTTCATTTGGAGCATATATATCCACAAGTAATATTTTTTTGTAATTCATTACAATTTCTACCATTAATACTCTTCCTTCCTCATCCTCAAATATTTGTTTGGATTGAATTGTCTGTTTGATGTAAAATACTACTCCTCTTTTACTTTGACAAGCCAATGTTGTATACAATGTCCCCAATTTTATTCGCTCCAAAAGTTTTTTATGTTGCTTTCTAATATGAATTTCTTGTAAGCATATAATTTCTAATTTTAGCTTCTCTAATTTATTAAATATTTTCCCTCTTTTTATTGCAGAGTTCAGTCCATTGATATTCAAAGATATTATTTTAATTTCTTCTTCCATTTCTTATTTTGTCAATCTAGTCGTTCTTATCTCGCTTTGTTCTTTAACTTCTTTTGCTCTTGCTCCTTCTCTTAACACACTCTCTTCTTGTTCTCTTGTTGTCTCTCTTGGCTGTTCTTTCTTCTCCTCCTGTCATCCATCCCTATGTTCATCTCTTAATCTTTCTTCCTCTTGAACATCTATATGTTGTTTGTAAAATAACTCTGCTTTCTCGATTGAGTCTAATCTGTATCTTTTTTCTTGCCAGTTCACCAATATTCCTTCTGGAATCAACCATCTAAAATTTATTCCTCTCTTTATCAAACATTTCATGAGAAATTGATATCCTTTTCTCAGGTCTCTCACTCTTCTTGGAATTTGTTTCAGTGCTACTATTTCTCTCCCTTTGTACCTTGTTGTCATGTTTCTCATCAATTGCAATATCTGTATTCTCAATGTTTTCTTAGTAAATCTAACATGAATTTCTCTAGGCAGATTATTTATCGCATATCTTGTGTGCGCTATATATCTCATCGATCCCATTTAATATCCCTTCCTTACCTTCTTCCATTGCTTCTGCTAGTATCTCTGCAATTTTCTCTGCTAAATTTAATTAATTAGTCTTTATTAATGGCTTCCGCTTCTTCGCCGCTATTCTGGAGGTGGGGCAATAGCCTTATTCCGCTTCCTCCCCTCTCCTCTTTTCCAGTTCTCTTTAATTTAAATAGTTTTTAAAAGTTCATGAGAAAAATATTAAAAGGAATCTTGTTTCCAAGACCTCACTCTCTCACCCAGATGATCACCTCGCTCTTCTTCCTTTTCTTGCTTGTGGCTGCACCGGCTTTTGAGAGCTCCAATGGCTGCCTTCCCTCGCTGCTGGGTCAGAGGCTGATCGCCGGCACTTCAGGGAACTTGTGATTTCCCTGCCTGTGCCAGCCTGTGCCTTCGTTCTTCGCTGTCCCTACAGGACAGCTATGATCCCTGGGGATCCCCAAAGGCGGCTGAGATATCGGCATTCTCCCAGAGCCCTAGAATCCACACCGCCGCGATGCAGTATATTTTATATGGAAAATATTTTGGACTAACAGAGTACTGAGTAAAGGCTGGGATTGACCCATCTAGATAATTGATTTTGTTTTGAAAGAAATGGAGATTGAGTGAAATAAATATCTGCTGGAAAGAAGGCAGTGTGGGAATTTGAGAGGAGAGTCTTATTTATCAAAGCATATTCCCAGGAATTTGGACTCTCTGGACGCTGGATTCGATTGAGGCATGATTGTTCACCCTACATTTATTGTCACTATGGCTAGAGTTGAAGAAACAGCTCTGGAAACAAGAGAATTTCTTAATATGATGGCCTTGGTGTTCCAAAATATTTTGAACTTAATTGATGGTATGGATCAGAAAGCGGAGCGTATTTTGCAAAGAATGAGAAACAAAGACCAAAATGTACATAGAAGCCCGCTCTGGATCTGGCTGTTTTGGCTAATTATCGTCCGGTCTCCAACCTTCCTTTTGTGGTGAAGGTTGTTGAGAGTGTGGTGGTGCGACAGCTTCCCGGGTACCTGGATGAAGCTGTCTATCTGAACCCATGCCAGTCCGGCTTCAGGACTGGGCACAGCACGGAAACGGCATTGGTTGCATTGGTGGATGATCTCTGCAGGGCTCGGGATAGGGGTTGTTCCTTTATCCTTGTCCTATTAGATCTCTCAGCGGCTTTTGATACCATCGACCATGGTATCCTGCTGCGCTGGTTGGAGGGGCTGGGAGTGGGGGGCACCATTCTACGGTAGTTCTCCTATCTCTCTGACTGGACGCAGTCAGTGTTGGCAGGGGGGAGAAGTCGACCCCGAGGCGCCCTGTTTGTGGGGTGCCACAAGGATCGGTCCTCTCACCCCTTCTGTTCAACATTTATGTGAAGCCGCTGGGCAAGATCATCCGTGGCTTTGGGGTGGAATTCCATCAGTATGCTGATGACACTCAGCTGTACATTTCCACCCCAGGCCATCCCAACGATGCCCTTGAAGTGATGTCCCAGTGCCTGGAGGTCGTGTGCATCTGGATATGGAATAACAGGCTTCAACTCAACCCATCCAAGACCGAGTGGCTGTGGCTTCTGGCGTCCCGATATAGCCAGCTGGTGCCATCGCTGGCTATTGGGGGCGAGTTACTGGCCCCCATGGAGAGGGCTCGCAACTTGGGTGTCCTCCCTGATGCACGGCTGACTTTAGATGAGCATATGATGGCTGTGGCCAGGGGGGCTTTTCATCAGGTTCGCCTGATTCGCCAGTTGCGTCTCTTTCTGGATTGGGACTCCTTACGCACAGTCACTCAGGCACTCGTCACTTCCCGCCTGGACTACTGCAATGCTCTCTACATGGGGCTCCCCTTGAGGTGCACCCGGAGCTCCAGCTGGTGCAGACTGCGGCTGCACAGGGGATTATGGCAGCGAGGGGGCATTCCCATGTGACACCTCTCCTGCGTGAGCTGCATTGGCTCCCGGTGGACTTCCAAGTGCGCTTCAAGGTATTGGTTACCACCTTTAAAGCGCTCCATGGCATTGGACCTGGGTATTTGCGGGACCGCCTTCTGCTGCCAATAGCCTCCCACCGGCCAGTACGCTCCCACAGAGAGGGACTCCTCAGGGTGCCGTCAGCCAGGCAGTGTTGGCTGGCGACCCCCAGGAGGAGGGCCTTCTCTGTGGCAGCAACTGCCTCCTGGAACGATTTGCCCCCGGAGATACGGAGGATATCAGATCTCCGGGCTTTTCCTCGTGCCCTAAAAACTTTTCTTTTCCATCAAGCAGGGGTGGCATAACCCTCCCCCCCCTTTTGAGATATTAGGTTTTTAATTGTCTAATGGGTTTTAGTTGGGAGGTTTTTTAAATTTTCAGCCAAAGTTTATAATTCTTTTAAATTTTTAAATTTTGTATTGGAATGTTTTTTATTTCTGGCTGTGTACCGCCCTGAGTCCAGCAGGAGAAGGGCGGTATATAAATTTAAATAAAATAAAATAAATAAATAAATAAAATACATGAACTGGTGGAAGCAACAGAAAGATTGGATGAAATGGACCACTTAAGTCAGCAAATACAACACCAACAGGGAAAAAATATGGATCAGAAAAATCAACAAATAAAGCAACAGCTTGATGAAGAGGAAAACCAGATAAAGGACAAGCAAAAAGAGTGGAAAGAACAGAAGGATTGGCCACATCAACAACTAAACCAAGGACTGGAACAAAAAAGGGGACTGACAAATCAGCTGACAAAGGAAGAAATACTGAAGAAAACAAAATGGATAATGAACAATTGGAGAGGCAAGAAGATACTTTTGATAAGGAGATTAGGATATGGGCAGATAATTGGGAGAATTGGCAGTACAAAATTCTACTGGGAGAAATGTTTAGAGTGAACAAAAAAGAGATAAATGAAGATAGAGATAAAAATGAGTGTGGGAGTTGAATTAAAAAATGGATAAGAATTGAAGCACTAAAAAAAGAGATTATGGATAAAAAAATTGCCTTTTAAATATTAAAGTAGCCTATTATAAGATAGAGAGGCAAAAATAAAATTAGGGGAAATATTAAAACACAAATTTGTTATAGAATGAATAAAAATAATAGATTAGAAGTTTACAGATGTTAGGAATTTTTTAAAATGTGTATTAAACAATGTAACGGGATTATATAAATCTGATTAATGTGATAGAGATAATTAATAAAGTTAATGTGAATTGGATCAACATGAATGATATCTAGTTAAATTTGTTCATACTGCTATTGTGAATTGAATTAATATGAATGACACCCAAAACCAACTCTGTTCACACACAATATAAATCAGTGGTGAAATCTAAAAATTTTCACTACCGGTTCTGCGGGCGTGGCTTGATAGTCATGTGACTGGGTGGGCATGGGCATGGCTTGGTGGTCATGTGACCGGGTGCACGTGGCTTGGTGGTCATGTGACCAAGTGGTCATGGCTTGGTGGTCATGTGACCGGGTAGGCGTGGCCAAGTTGATGTCACTTCTTTGCCCTTATGACCTACAAAAAAAAGATATACCAATTATTTCGTGCATTTAATATTTAAATAAGAATAAACGAAGTATAGAAAACAATAAGAGGTACACAAATACTTACATAAGAGCAATAAAAGTGTTGTCTTTGATGTCACTTCTCTGCACTAATGATAATAATGGCCTACAAAAAGAAGATATACCATGATATCCAAATTTAACCATTTAATACTTAAATAAGAATAAAAGAAATACACAATAAAAAAGGTACACATATACTTACATAAAAGTGTTACTCTTTAACTTTGAGATGTTTCCACATCATTTTTTCATTGGCACTCACTTCCACTTTTCTTCAGCTTGATTCTTGGATCATGAGCGATGGGTGTTCTCTTAACCAGTTTTTCACTGCAGGAATAGGGTCCCATTTTGGAAGAGATAGTCCAGTAACATTGATAGTCATGAGGATGGTTAAATTAGAAACGATTAGGCAACTTCTGCTCTCTGAACATATGATGTTCATTTTCAAAAAAACCCTTTCCGCTTCTGAAGAATTTATAGCAATTGTTCTGACAATATCTTTAGCTTTTTTAATACTGTCAGGAATTGCATAGTTCTTCGAATCTTTTAACACAATTCTCCACAAAATCTCTATAGTCATTGATGTTAATGTTGTAATTGAAAATGTCACCAAATGTGCGCAGTTGTTCTTCAGCTGCTGTCCCTGGAACTACTACTTCTGCAAAATCCCAGTACTCTGGCACCAAAAAAATGTAGAAATTGTAATTTATTCATGGTGTCCTGCAATTGGCTACCTGTTTTTAAATATTCACAGTCCATTAGTCTTTTCTGCAAATTTGTTATGATGCTTCCTAAAAGTCTTTCCCGATGAAGTCCAACAAATCAATGATTTTCTACAAAGTTTATATTTTTGAAGGTTTCTGAAGTAATTAGTCCATCAACTTTTCTTTCATATGGACCCTTTCCCTTTGTAAGCAGTTCAAATGCTTTCATTGATCTTCTCACCAGTTTTTCAGCCTTTATTATGTCCCTATTACTTGCCTGCAGTGCAGTTGAAAGAAGTGAGATTTCTTCCAGAATATAGATCATCAATGCCAAATCATTTAGAAAATATTTATTTTTCAGACGGGCAGCCATAACTGAGTATTTTGCATTCGCATGAAAAGAATGATGTAGCGCTGGATAAGCACGCCACACAGCTAGGGTTGCCCATAAACTACTGGCAGCCCATCTTGCCCCAAAAACTCTACCAATCTTTACGATGTTAATGTCAAGTTCTTCATATATTTCGTCAAGTTCAATTCGATTCTTATTGGATTGCTGAAAAATAGAGCATATCTTATCTATAAATATTTTTAAATGGTTTACTTGCTTTATTTCCTTTATGGTGTCATCTAAAACAAGTTGGAGGTGATTGTTCAAGTCATATGATGATGTTTGGAAACTTGCTATTCTAGTGCTCACTCCAGATTTTCTCCCAAGTATAACGCTGGCACCATCAGAGCAAAACAGTATTAAATTTTTTTGTAGGTAGTTCTGGGTAAACCCAACCTTATGTAAACTTTCCAGAACTGCAGAACATATTGTCTCTGCATCTTGTTTCTTCAATTCAAAGCTCAACAAAAATTGTTGGTGGGTTCTCTGAGTCCTCAACTTTTATGAAAACTATCAAAACTGGTTTGCAAGATACTGTTAAGGCTTTGTCAATGATCAAACATATTTTCAGATTCTGTGCAATGATGCTGGTAAACATTTCCAGCAATGCACTCAACTATTTTCACAACTGTTGGCCTTGAATGCAATCCTATTCCCAGATCTACTCCATTTTCAGTTTGCAATTCTATCAATTCTTCTATGCTTGAAATTGGTCTACATGCTTTTGCCAGGCTGTAAACAGTTTTGAACATTTTACAAGTGGTGCCAAACACTTTTAAGATATCTTGCCCATAGCTTTTGTTATGGCGTCCTGCTCCCCTTGTTTTACATTGTCTCTACAAATGGTGTGCAATGTCGATGTGAAATGTTCTCTCATTTTCTTCCTTAGAGACACATGTTGACTTCCTTATTTTTCCCAGATGCCTCAATCTTGAAATGCTTCCATTCTTTGGACACATGAACACCGCCCTCTATTGTGAACTCATGTGTCACACAGTACTTGCAACCTAGTTTCTTGTTTGAAACTTCCAATCCCTCATACTTCTCTTGGAAGTTGCTGTACTGTTGTAATGTCCAGCAGTCAGGAAGAATTATTTCGATTTCGGGCTCGGGTGACTCAATACTTGACTTGCTGCTTTCTCCGAGTCCAAGTTCAAGTGGTGGAAGTGGTGGTGCTTGTGGTGCTTTGGATGGTTTTGGATCATCCAAGGCCAATTCTGATGGTGGTTGTGCCAGTTTTGGTTTCTTGGCCAAGAAACCGACCAAAGTCTGTTGCCTTTTCATCCTTCTTAAAGGCTGCTACTGCAAAAGGAAAAAAAGGAGCTTTGTTAGCTGAGGACTAGTGAAATGGGAGTCCCTCACAATATAAAAGCATACAAAAAGCAGGAACCTCACAGAGCCACAAAGAGCTCAAAAGCCAACTTTCACATTTTACACACAAGCAACACAACTGGCTCAAACACAATGCAAAAGCAGCTGGACTTTACACTAAATGGTCCCTGCAATAAGCAGGAACCTCAAAGAGCCACAAAGAGCTCATAAACCAACTATTACACTTTACACACAAAACAAAGTTGTGCAGCTTTGTGTTGTTTTGTGTGTAAAGTGTGTTTTGTGTGTAAAGTGTGATAGTTGGTTTTTGAGCTCTTTGTGGCTCTGTGAGGTTCCTGCTTGTTGCAGGGACCATTTTGTATGCTTTTACATTGTGTGAGCCAGTTGATGTAAAAGCACACAAAATGTCCCCTGCAACAACAAGCAGGAACCTCAGTCACAGAGCTCAAAAAACCAACTATCACATTTCACACACAAAATTTCACATACAGCTTTGTGAGATTTTGTGTTTGTGTAGTGAGTGTGAAACACTACAGAAACACACAATATCTCAGAAAGCTGCACAAATCTAAAAATATAAAATCAGCTAAAACTTACTAAATTTTAAATGGCTATTTCCTAAAAAAAAAAAATCCTAAAAAACCCCAATTAACTATTTTTTTAAAGCAAAAAAACAAAACAAAAACCACTTACTTACCCAATTGAAGCCACAAGGCAGGCAGGTAGGCAGGCAGATTCAGTTACTCGCCGATGAGATGGATTGCAGCAGGTGAAGCAAGGCAGGTGTTCTGCGACCAGCGGCTCAGGATTCAGTCCGAAGAGCAAAGGTAAGCAAGCTGGAGGCTGGGGGGAAGGTTGGTAGTTAGCTAGGTGGCTTAGGCAGGCAAGCCCGGGGACCTGGTGTGTGTGTGTGTGTGTGTGTGTGTGTGTGTGTGTGGCATGCTATGCCGCAACCGATCCGTGGTGGTTATGCAAACTATGCAGCCCGGGGATTGGGGGGGGGGGCATGCCAAGCCGCAACTGGCAATGCTTACCTCTTTGAGTGAGTGGCCGTTGGCAAGGCATCTGAGTGAGGCATCCGAGCGAGCAGGCGTCGGCGAAGCGAGTAGCTGGGCCACATGGCAAAGGGGAACCTATATAGGCTGGGGGTCGGGTGGGTGGGCCAGAAGCAGCGAGCGAGCCAGAAGCGGTGAGTGGGCAACGGAGCGACCGGGGCCGGGGTCATGAGGGATGATTGCTACCAGTTCAGCGAACCAATGCCAATCATCCTTACCGGTTCGCCCAATTATATATATATATATATATATATATATATATATATATATATATATATTACAAAAAATAATTGAAAAGTTCGTGTCCAGGACGTGAGGGGTCTTTAGATATTTTCTTAGCCCTCTTTCTAACCCATACAGTACCCAGTTCCTCAATGGAAAGCAGACTGGTTGCAATTGTTTTTTCTGCGTCCTAACTATCCAATTACAGTGATTCACTTAACAACTGTGGCAAGAAAGGTCATAAAACGAGGCAAAATAAACTTAACAAATATTTCACTTAGCAACAGCAATTTTGTGCTCAACTGTGGTTGTAAATTGAGGACTACCTGTAAATAAATAGATACCAAATTGGTGGGAAGGTAATAGTACTCCATGACTTCATGCTGGCCACATGACCACAGAAATGTCTTCGGACAGTGCTGGTTCAATGGCCTTGAAATGGAGATGAGCATCTCCCCCTAGCAACGACTAGTGGAGTAAAATCCACAGGGATTCCTTTTTACCTAGCTTGGCAAAGAAATATCTACATGAAAACAACCAAGCTCAGCAAACAACTAGAACCTTCAATCCTGAAGAATGTATGTTCTCTTAATATTAGAAGTAAAAAGGGCATTTTAAAAAAATATTAACACACCATTTCAGCACAAAAATGTGGTTATTTGCATTAAGACTAAACAGTTTAGTCTTGCTCTATATCCACTATCAAACCTTATTTACTGCGACATCCTCTTATTTCTGACAAACCTAACATTTGAGAAAAGTTAGTTAGAGCAATCAAGTGTGACAGTATTTTTAAACAAAAAATATGCACATCCCTTTTTCATAAATTCATTTTATTAATTTTAATTTCTGATACAATAATTCTAACATAAGGCTAGTTTGTATGCTATTGAATTCAGAAAAAAATGTACTTTTTCTCATCTATTTACATAAAAACTTACCATGTGGCTGTTCAGATTATTACTGTATGAAAAGCAGATATCTGAGAGGCTATTGTTGTTACAACATTCAACAGTGCCATCAAGTCTTTTAAAACCTAAGGACAAAGGCAAAGGCAACTGATTATGTTTTCAGATATTATAGATACACTGGTCTATAATGTACTAAGAACTCAACCATCACCACTTCCTGCAGGGTTTTTATCTGTGTGTGTATGGGGGTTGTGTGTGCATATACAGCCACAGTCCAATGATAGTCAGGAACAACTAAAAGTATCCATCAGTATCCATTTCCAGTGACTATTTCCCATTCATCTTTAACGAAATACTTTGATATAAAACAATAATGTGTAGGACAATACTAACATCTATTGTGGGGGTGGACTACTGAGGAAGTTGCAAAAGACTAATTCACAAAAGTGCACTGACACTCTAGAGCTGCTTTCAAGTCTCTATGACAAGTAATAGATGTGTTCTGAAATTTATGCTGTCCTTATATGTCCTGACAGTGCTGTGAGGAAAGCCAAACCAAACTCCTTCATGGATTATTGTCTTGTTGTGGCGAAGGGGCTTGCATAGTTCAATGAAGCTATGAGCCATGCCATGCAGGCAGTGGTGAAATCCAAACTTCTTTACTACCAGTTCTGTGGGCGTGGCTTGGTGGGCGTGGTGTGGCTTGGTGGGTATGGCAGAGGAAGGATACTGCAAAATCTCCATTCCCACTCCACTCCAGGGGAAGGATACTGCAAAATCTCCAATCCCACCCCACTCCGGGGCCAGCCAGAGGTGATATTTGACAGTTCTGCAAACTACTCAAAATTTCCGCTGCCGGTTCTCCAAACTGCTCAAAATTTCTGCTAACAGTTCTCCAGAACTGGTCAGAACCTGCTGAAACTCACCTCTGGTGCAGGGCCACCCAAGATGGATAGCTTATAGCAGGGGCTCTGACAAAACGTGATCCACTAGAGAAGGAAATGGCAACCTACTCCAGTATCTTTTCCAGGAAAACCCCATGGACAGTACCAAAAGGCAAAAAGATATGATACTGGAAGATGAGCCCCTCAGGTCAGAAGGTGTCCAATATGCTACTGGGGAAGAGCAGATGGCTAGTACTAGTAGCATCAGAGTGAAGCGACTGGGCCAAAGCCGAAAGGACGCTCATCTGTGGATGCATCTGGTGGTGAAAGGAAAGTCCGATGCTGTAAAGATCTTTTCTCCATAGGAACCTGGAATGTAAGATCCATGAATCTAGGCAAGCTGGACGTGGTCAAACAAGAGATGACAAGACTGAACATTGACATCTTAGGAATCAGTGAACTAAAATGGACAGGAATGGGTGAATTTAATTCAGATGACCATCAGGTATACTACTGCGGGCAAGAATCCCTCAGAAGAAATGGAGTAGCCTTCATAGTCAATAAAAGAGTAGGAAAAGCAATACTGGGATACAACCCCCAAAATGACAGAATGATCTTCATTCGAATCCAAGGCAAACCATTCAATATCACAGTAGTCCAAGTCTATGCCCCAACCACTGGTGCTGAAGAGGATGAAATTGACCGGTTCTATGAAGCCCTACAGCACCTTATAGAATTAATAGCAAAAAATGATGTCCTTATCATCATGGGGAATTGGAATGCTAAAGTAGGAAGCCAAAAGATAACCAGAATAACAGGCAAGCTTGACCTTGGAGTACAAAATGAAGCAGGGCACAGGCTGATAGAATTTTGTCAAGAGAATACGATGGTCATAGCAAACACTCTTTTCCAATAACCCAAGAGATGACTCTACACATGGACATCACCAGACGGTCAAAACAGAAATCAGATTGACTATATGCTCTGTAGCCAAAGATGGAGAAGCTCTATACAGTCAATAAAAACAAGACCAGGAGCTGACTGTGGCTCAGATCATGAGCTTCTGGTTCCAAAATTTAGCCTTAAATTGAAGAAAGTAGGGAAAAGCACTAGGCCATTCAGGTATGAACTAAATCATATCCCTGATGAATATACAGTAGAGGTGACGAATAGATTTAAGAAATTAGATCTGCTGGACAGAATGCCTGAAGAACTATGGATGGAGGTTCGCAACATTGTATAAGAGGTAGCAACTAAAACCAGAAAAAGAAATGCAAGAAAGCAAAATGGCTGTCTGAGGAAGCTTTGCAAATAGCTGAGGAAAGAAGGGAAGCGAAAGGCAAGGGAGAAAGAGAAAGATACACCCAGTTGAATGCAGAATTCCAGAGAATAGCTAAAAGAAATAAGAATGCCTTCTTAAATGAACAGTGCAAAGAAATAGAAAAAAACCCCAAAACAATAGAATAGGAAGGACCAGAGATCTCTTCAAGAAAATTGGAGATATGAAGGGAACATTTCATGCAAAGATGGGCATGATAAAGGACCAAAATGACAGGGACCTAACAGAGGCAGAAGAGATTAAGAGGTGGCAAAATTACACAGAAGAACTATACAAGAACGAGCTTAACGTCCCTGATAACCACGATGGGGTGGCCACTGACCTCGAGCCAGACATCCTAGAATGTGAAGTCAAATGGGCCTTAGGAAATCTGAACAACAACAAAGCTAGTGGTGGTGACAGTATTCCAGCTGAGTTATTCAAAATCTTAAAAGATGATGCAGTAAAAGTGCTACACTCAATTTGCCACCAAATTTGGAAAACTCAACAGTGGCCACAGGATTGGAAAAGGTCAGTTTACATTCCAATTCCAAAGAAAGGCAATGGTGCTGGAGAAGACTCCTGGAAGTCCCTTGGACTGCAAGACAATCAAACCGGTCAGTCCTAAAGGAGATCAGTCCTGACTGCTCTTTAGAAGGCCAGATCCTGAAGATGAAACTCAACTACTTTGGCCACCTAATGAAAAGGAAAGACTTACTGGAGAAGTGCCTACTGCTGGGAAAAATTGAGGGCAAAAGAAGAAAGGGATGACAGAGAACAAAGTGGCTGGATGGAGTCACTGAAGCAGTAGGCAAGAGCTTAAACAGACTCCAGAGGATGGTAGAGAACAGGAAAGCCTGGAGGAACGTTGTCCATGGGGGCGCGATGGGTCAGACACAATTTCACAACTAACAACAATGTTGTTACAACAATGTTTTGAAATTTACGATGTCCTTATATGTTCCGACAGTGCTGTGAGGAAAGCCAAGCCAAACTCTCCAAATTCATCATCTTAGATTCTGCTCCAGAGCAAACACTTCAAAACTGTTATAGGGCTTCCTCTGGAGTTACAGGCAGAGTTGTTGCCCCTTGGTGAAAACTACTTCAACCCACTGTTCCTTTGGGATTCTTCTTCCTCTATGGACCGATGACCAATTGGTGCCCTGGCTTATTCTTTCCCCACACAATGTTCCCTTACTAAAGCATTGGCTAACTTGTTTTCCTTTCTCTCTATATTCCTTTCCAGAAATATGAGTTTTGAGAGGTAAACAGCAGAGAAAGGGAGCCTTAGCTGATTTACATTTTTACAATCTCCTATTGGCTAGCTCAAAGGAATGCTGGCCAACTCAAGCAAATACTCAACACTCGGCAGCTGCCATGCGTTTGAATGATGAAGCCAAAAACATAGATTAATTTGCTAGGAAAGAGGCTACCTGGGAGACCAAAACGTAGGAAGAGCCCAACAAATTCACAACATTATTTTGCACTAGCAGGCTCTAGGTCAGGGGTGTCAAACTCAATTTCATTGAGGGCCACATCAGGGTTGTGTTTGACTTTGGAGGGCCGATGGGGGCCGGTGCCAGGGTGGGCGGGCATGGCCATGGTGGGTATGGCCATGGTCACAGGACTCGTGTTGAGGGGGGCCTGTGTGGTGGCCAAGTGCTAACGCAGGACTTCCCTGAGACCCTCCCTCACTCTCATTATACAGGTAATCGAGTTACAAATGCAATAGAGCAGTGATGGCTAACCTTTTCCGGACCGAGTGCCCAAAGTGCGCATGCCCAAACCCCCTAAATGCAATGCGCACTTGACCCCCACGCATTCACACACCCCCTGCATGCATCCCAACCCCCTGCATGCACGTGCAGCCTCCCCACATGTGCCCCGCTCCCATGCATGTGCGGCAGAGACGTGAAGACCAGCTGGCTGGTGGGAGGCGCGCGCGCATGCACGGTAGAACTGAACTGAGGTGTGCCCACAGAGAGGGTGCTGTGTGCCACCTCTGGCATACATGCCATAGGTTCGCCATCACAGCAATAGAGCCTGGCAATTACATTGGTAAGCCAAGGATTCATTTGATTGAATCACATGAAATGAACATGATCACTCCCTGCTTTCCCCAATGCATTTGTTGATCAAATGCGCAGGTCATTTAATGCACATGAGGTATCTCAGAGTGGGGAAGAGCATGTGGGGCCTAGTCCTGGAGCAGGCCATCCAAGGCCTCCCCCAATCCAATGAGATACCTCATCCTTCCCTGGGGTCCCCACAATTGCTCCCCCCGCCCATCCTGCCCTACCAGGTCTCCACAGACTGGGCCTGTTTTGCTAGCGTCCAGTAGTCCACTTACTCTTTCCCACTCCAATTCCCATGGATTACCTATTTTTTGAAGATCTCAAGAGCTCCAGAAGAGCTGACCCACTGGCAGAGAAGCCAAAGTGTTTTATTCAGATGAAGTAATAAGAATGTGAAATCTAAGGAAAACATTTTCGCCAGCTTCTAATAAAACATTTCAGCTTGGGGCCATGTAGCCAGCAGGCCTCGGTAGTAGAAAAGGCCTGGGGAGGGCCACAGCAGCCTCCCACTTCAGGACAGCTTCAGGGATTGAGGCTTTAGCAGCAGCCAATCAATGAGAAGCTTGCTTCCTTTGTCTCATTGGGCTGAACTGCAAGTCCCTTATTGATTGGCTGGCATGCCCCAATCTCTGAAGCTGCTCATTCAAACTAGCTGTCAGCAGCAAGCAGGAGGCTGCTCGCTGCTGGCCAGACTGGGTGTCAGGGTTCCAAGTAATACCCTCAACAGATTCAAAACTCCAAGGTAGGCATCTTCCTCAGGGTATAGATTTATTAGAGATGTCATATTGGCACATCTAGGGAAAGCCTGAATCTGAAAGTCCCGTGTTTTCCCTACCCAAAGTAAAATCAAAATTCCTTCCCCTCAGTCCACATGTGCATCATGTGGTCCAATCCTGTTACTGTCCCAACTCCAGTTGACATCTGTTCACGCCTCCTCAGGTGCTGGCAAGATGTCCTTGATTCCCAGGGGAAAGAATGTTGCTATGGTTCCAGCCCCCACACTATCTCCATCTTCTCCCTTCTGTTCCCACAGCTTGCCCAGCCACCGCTGTGGCAACCCTGAAAACCCCCATTTAAAGATGGCTCCGGGGCTGACATTGGGCCCAAACTAAGCCTGTAGGCCCTCATGGCAGAGAAGCCAGTCTCTTATTCAGATGGGGAAAGCTGTTTTCCTTACATCTCCAGGTGATTCTTCAGTTATATAAGAACCACCTACAATGTATCATAAAAGTACAATTAGATGCAATCTAGAAACAACTGTACCTCTAGTTGAGAAGCTTAGCTGCTGTAGTATTGATGATTTTATGCAATAGCCATTTTGTGGCTTCTGATAGATCTTTCCCAGGCAGGCATTCCAGTCTTCCACACTATATACTGAGCAATCTTGCAGACTGGTGACAAGGTCACCAACAAAAAGACCTCTAAGACCATTAGCAGGAGAATCCTAAAAAAGAAAAAAGTTCATAAATCCTGGACCACCTAGTTTTGTTTTGTTGGCACGGTAGTTTAACCAACCAGTGGGGTATGAAAAAAAAGTGTTTTCTCTTCTGATTATTATGCCCATCCAGATTGAAAAACAGTGATTAGCACTAAGTAAAACAATATGAATAGCTACTTCAATATCAGTAACATACTCCTGAGGCTTCCAGTGGGACAGCGACATCGCCAGACGCTTCTTTTTGAAGCGCCAGCCCAGGGCTCCGTAGAACCGCAAAGAACAGCGACTATCAGCTGTCTTGCGGTTTGAAAACTTTCCCCCTGGTATGAGGGGGGAAAGTGAGTAGACGGGTGGGGTAGAGCTCCCTGAAAGTGCCGGATTTCACACATAATCTGGCGCTTGAAGATGAGAGCTCCCCGTTAAGCCTGTCAGTACTCCGGACCCTGGATGCCTCTGCTTTGCAGAGCTAGATGTCGTTAACCATTCCAGCACCAACTTTAAACAGATATTTTTTGAATCGAGCTGGCGGAGCACAAGCAGTATGAATCAAACAGCAAGTATTTTTTTTTCCTTTTAACTCCAAAGATTTACTTTCTTTAAAAGATTCTTCCTAAGCTGAAAGTGAAAGCAAGATGGCGTTTGAGTTTTAACGGGGCGTGAAGAAGTGAAAGCTAAAAGTAATTATTGACAAGCCCCTGTTTGAAACGTAAAACTCCTTTTTGAAAAGTGGATGTAACAAGAAAGGAATAATAATAATTGAAGCAGCAATACAAATTACAAATTGTAAAGGATTCCCTTTTTTTTTCTTCTTGAAACTCTTTTTTTCTTTTCTCTTCCCCCTTTTTTTTCTGTCCTTCTGGAAGGGAAGGAAGAAGGGGGGCAAGATGGCTGGGCTTTTTGAAAGCAAAGGAGGGTTATTTAACCCTCAATGGTCTGAATTTGAGGAAGCTTTGAGTTCAATTACCTCTGCTTTATTGAAAAGAATTGATACTATATTTCAAGTTTCTCAAGCTGGAAATAATGAAATACATGGAAATACTGAGTTGCAATCTAGCAGTGGGGGATTGAATGAAGAGTTGGGAGATGCAAAAAAACAACAACAGATTATAGCAGATTTTACTGAGGAGAGAAAGATGAATGTTGTGCAAAATAAGGAGCAAGAAGTGTTGCAAGCTGATGAAATTTTGGTTTCACGAATTTTTTTTTATAAAACTCAATCTGCACTTAAAGAGTTGTTTCCAGAAGAAGCTACATTTCTGCAAAAATTTTATAATATGCAATCCCAAAAACCGCAAAATCTTACTGGAGCTAAAAAAGGCAGAGGGATCAAAGTTAAGAAGAAAGTTCGTAAAAAGGAAAAGAAGAAAGACTGGAGAAATGGAAAATAACCCTGCTTGATGAGATGATGGTCCTTAAAAAGTATTGTTTAACTGTTTAAAGATTTTGAATTTTTTGGAAAAAGAAAAAAAAAACAGACAGCAGTTTAATGCCAGTTAACTAAGCGATGAGCGACGATGAGGAGGCAACTTACAGTTGTATTGGAATATTTGAGAAGAATAAACAGATCACAGCAATGCTGGTGTATTGGGTTGTGAAATATGCCCTGACTTGAATGATTTGGATTATTTTATTAAGGACTGCAACAAATTTGGACTTAATTGCAATCGCAGAAGTTCTACTGAATATAGCAAATTGAAGTTTCCTGCTTGATGGTAATGAATACAAGGCAAAAGGACTATGGACCTAGGGCAATTGCAGTTGATCTGGTGGTTTCCCTAATATGTCTGACGAATTTATTAATCTAATTTTTGACTGGATTTGATGGATATCATTTCAAATATAATTACAATTACAAAGTCACTCGGGGGGCTTTTTTTTTATATACAGAAGCAATTTTTATTTATGGGGGTAGACGTAAATGAAGATATCTTATATGCTGTTGGAAGATGTGAAGACAAGAAGATTAGCAATTGGTTCAATCTAGTATGAAGAATTTAAAGGATTGATAAAGTTCTTAAATGATGTTCTTAGTTGATTTGTTAATATGTATTGATATAAGAGGTTTGATTATTAATTAAAAAATTATTGTTAATATTATTTCTTATTAAGTGTTTTGATTATAATTGGACCTTGATGGTTTAAAAGTGAAGGACGGAAGAGTTTATATAGTAATTTTTTTTTAAAATCGGAGGTTTTTTGAGTGAGGGTTTCCTTTTTTTTCTTTCTTTTTGTTGTTGTTGTTGTTGTTGTTGTTTTGTTTTAAATGAAAGAAGTTATAAAATATTTTGTTAAATTGTATAGACCTAATAATTTGTTAAGTAACAATTAGCCAAATTGAGTAATGATAGGTTTGATTAGATAATACTTAATTGTTTTAATTGCTGTAATTATAAATGGAGATAATTTTGTTGAATTAGATGGAATAAGGAGAAAAAAAGCCTTGCTTTCCTTTTATCTATTTGTTTAATGATCATGATTATAATAAGTGTGAAATGGAGTTTAATTTAGAGAATTTAAGCTGTATTTTATTTTGTACTTGCTCTGGGAAGTCGGGGGAGGTGGTTGGGGAGGGGGGGAGAAAATGTATGTAAAATTTTTAAAACTTTTTCAATAAAAAAAAAATATCAGTAACATACTCCTGATGCAAATGTGATTTTTCTCAGTATCAAATCTTTCCCATTTTAATAGAATGTGTTTACACTTAAACCTAATTGATTGAATTCATATGTAGACCTGTTTATATTTCATTATATCACACAGGATTAGGTTTATTTCATATACCGTATATACTCGAATATAAGCCGAGTTTTTCAGCACGTTTTTCAGGCTGAAAAAGCCCCCCTCAGCTTATATTCGAGTCATGAAAAAAATGCCTTTTTAAAAGAAAACAAATGAGTAGACCCATGTCTGCAAAAATAGAGAAAACAGCCCCTTTCAGCTTCAGTATAGGTTAATTACCATAAGTTGATTTGAACAGCCTCCCGACTCTCAGCTGATTTGCTCTCAGCTGTTTTGGGCAGGGGTCTTTTTCTAGCTGCAAAGAGTGCTGCTCGAGCACATTTTTTTTTCTCCTTGTGCAATTCAAGCTGAAAATGAAACCGAAACTAAAGCAGGTTGTTGGCTTTGCTGTTTGCTTGCAACGTTGGAAAGGCAGATTTCTTTTCTTTTTCCTCATCAAAAAAGGTAGGTACAAACAATGGGAAATTTATGGCAAATGGCAAAAGAGGAGAGTTCAAGATTTTAAAACACAAAAGAAAAGAAAGCTCTATTTAACTAGGGAATTGTAATAATTGAGATACTATTAATTGTATATTGTGTTGAAAGCAGTAATGGTTAAGAATATATTTGGTATATTCTTGGTGGTTTGGAAGAATATATGGGGGAAATTATTTGGTTTATTATTATTGGTAAATATAATTACTGGTAATTGATTTGTAAGAAATTGGATTGCATGGAAATAATTGGAATATTTATGTTCATATTAATATACAAAAAGATAGTTATATAACTAATTGATTTATATTAAAATGTTGAATTTGTATTGAACAACTGTAATATTACATAATTAACCAATCTGAGGATGGATAGAAAAATAGATGACAATGGGAAGGGGTATAATATAGAATAGAAGGGAAAAATTGAATTTGATTAAGATTAGAGATGAGGATGAAGGGTAATATTGGTTTTTTAAAAAAATAGATGAGGAATAAATATGGCAAAAAGGAAATATAGAAATTGTAAATTTAAGTGAAATGACTAAACACTGTTTAAATTTGTGAACCGGCCAAATACTCTGTTCAAAGAAAATACATTGTATGTTTGTATGTGTGTTTCTAATTATTGCTATTTATTCATATTTGTTCTCTTTTATTCTTTAAAGTTTAACAATTCATTCTTTATCTTGATATCTTTATATTTGTTTGGGGTTGGTTTTCTTCCCTTTCATCTTTTTTATTGTACAGCAATCTTTCTCCTCAAACCTACCACCTCTCTCTTTGAGAAAGGGGGGGAGAAAGAGAATGAGAGAGAGAGTGGGGGAGAGAGAGGGGGGAGAGAAAGAATGAGAGAGGGGGAGAGAGAAATGGTGATAAGATAGGGCAAAAACGTAAAATGTGAGGACAGTCGTAAATTCGAGAACTGGTCACAAGTGCGAGGACCATTCAAAAATTACTTTTTCAGCCCTCTGAGTAGTCCATATGCACAAAAGGACTACCCAGAGAACTGAAAAAAGTGATTTCTGACAGGTCCTCGCATTTTTGACCGGTCTTCGCACTTATGACTGGTCATCATTTATGCCCATTGTAGCATTCTTAACAACCGTGTCACTCATTTCACAACTGCTTCTCTTCACCATGGTGACAAGATAGGGCAAAAACGTAAAATGTGAGGACAGTCGTAAGTTCGAGGACTGGTCATAAGTGCAAGGACCAGTCAAAAATCACTTTTTCAGCCCTCTGAGTACTCCATATGCACAAAAGGACTACCCAGAAGGCTGAAAAAAGTGATTTCTGACAGGTCCTCGCACTTTTGACCAGTCTTTTTTTATTTTGAAATTTACCAGTAGCCGCTGCATTTCCCACCCCTGGCTTATACTCGATTCAATAAGTTTTCCCAGTTTTTTGTGGTAAAATTGGGGGCCTCGGCTTATATTCGGGTTGGCTTATACTCGAGTATATATGGTAATTCACTATTAATACCACACATATCAGAGAGGCGTGGCCAATGCTGCAGTGGCATAACAGATTCTTTGGGAGCTCCCAGAAGATCTGCCGATATCTCCACTGTCCAGTGTCCTGAGTGACCTAAGACTTCCTGTAGAGAAGACAAACAAGAGGAGCATGGTCTGACTGGCACAGGGGGGACATAAACCCCCTGGCTAGTCAGGAAAAGCTCCTCAAACTGGGCGGCAGAGAGTGACCTTAGAAGTCGCTAAAAAGCTGGGGCGGCCACAATGGGAGAAGAAAGCTTAAGAAGACAGCGTGTGACATCGAGGTGAGAAAAATCTTTATTTTTGGGAAAAAGAACTTTCCCGTCATACCCACTTGTGGTGAATAGAGTAAAAAAGAGACTGAAAAAGAGGAGAGAGCGGGTGTGTATTCAGCTCTCACATCCGGCATTGAGCAGTGAGGAAAGCAAAAGTATAAGATAAAAGGATTTTTTTTCTGGAGAGAAAAAAAAGAAGTTGGGAATTTTTTTTGAAAACTAAACTTAATTAAATGGAGAAAGCTGAATTTTCTTTTTTCTTTTTTTTTACAAAGAGATGAAATCGTTCTAAACCAGTGATAGCTAACCTTTTTGCCGTCGTGTGCCAAAAGCGGGGGTTGCGGGGGGGGGTCGCGGGTGCGGGTGCCCACATCCATAATTTAATGTGCCCCGCCCTCCCGCGCATGTGCATGTGACCTCCTCACACTTCCCCCTGCTTTTGGCACGCGATGGCACAGTGGGCCCCGTAGGGCCGTTTTTCCCCCTCCCCAGGCTCCAGAGGTTTCTAGGAGCCTGGGGAGGGCAAAAACAGCCTTCTCCATCCCCCCGGAGACCTTCCGGAGGCCGGAAACAGCCAGTTTCCCGACTTCCGGTGGGACCAGAAGGCCTGAAAATCAGTTGGCCAGTGTGTGCATGCGTGCTGTAGCTGAGCTAGGGCAACACTCGCGTGCCCACCAATATGGCTCCGCGTGCCACCTGTGGCACCCGTACCATAGGTTCGCCATCACGGTTCTAAACAATTGTGAGTTTAAATTTGAATAGAACTAATTAACAGCAAAAGTATTGAATTTGCTATGAATTTGAGTATTGAAAATGCTTTGTTCTACTGAATTAGCCTGCAGTGCCACCTAGTGGCAGAGGAAAAAAAGGGGGGGAAAGGCTTTGAATTAATTTTAACTTCAAAGATGACCTTGACAACTCTGTCTATGATGATAAGGAAGCAGATGTTTAAGAGAGAAGGTCTAGATTGTTAACTTAGTTTGTACTTTCTAAATTTTTAAATTTTTTTGCCTATTCCCTTATTTACTTTTGTTGAACACTTGATGTTCAGCTTTGATGTACTTCATTTGAACTTTGCTAAATTGACTAGAGATTGGATATATTTTTTCTGCTTTTCTTGGACTTTTTAAATAACGGGAATAAGGAGTGGATAATATGAAATTTAGATAGATAGATAGATAGATAGATAGATAGATAGATACTTTCTTGTCTATTTTTATTTTTGATTCTAAAAGAACTGGTCTGTTGAGAAGGTGGATTAAGACAAGAAGAGTCTGAAGAAAAAATTTTTGGGATTAAATTTATTTTCTATTTTTTCTTGGGGTTTTTATTTTTAAGGGTGGTTTTTATTTTTATTTTTTCTTTCTTCTTATTCCCTTTTTATTATTGGAATAACTTTCCAATAACTTCTTTGGAAGGGGAATTGCTTTTCCCCCCTCTTTTTTCCTTTTTTCTAATCTAACCATCGGGGAGGATTAGATAATTGGATTATAAATAAAGCAAAAGTGAATTATAAATTTATAACATCAAGATGAAGAAATTTACAGCACATTTGCACCCAACAGCAAGCCCATCATCGACAGAAACAAAAACCTCTGAAACACTGGACTTAAAAAATCTTATACAGTCCCTGCATGATGATTTGAAGCAGGATGTAAAAGAAATGAAAGAGATGATTGGGAAAAATGAAGAAAGAATTCAAAAAGTAGAGGAAAAAACAGAAATGACAGAAAAGAAGGTTGAAGAGTTAGAAGAAAAGTTGATAGCAGTTGATAAAAATCAAGAAAAAAATAATTATATTGGAAATGGACCGTTGTGAGTATTATCTAAGATTTCAAAATATAGAAGAGGAAAAAGGAGAAAACCTACCAGAGGTGATTGCTGAGATACTGGCAGAAACAATAGAAGAACCAAAGTAGATGATTTTAAATGAGATCGACAAGGTCTTTAGAGTACATACAAGATATGCAATGAGAAATAAACTGTACATGTAAGATTCACACAAAAAGCACTAAAGACAGAGATACTACGAGTAACAAGAAATACAGCATTGAAATACAAAGACAAAGAAATAATAGTATTGAGACAAATACCTAAAAGAGTTAGAGATTTGAGGAGAGAATATCAGTTCCTAACAAAATTCTTAATAACAAAAGGAGTGAATTTTAGATGGTTGATACCAGAAGGAATCTTGGTGATATGGAAAGAACAAAGATACAGATTAGATTCAATTGAAAAAGCAAAGTTATTTTATGAACATTTTTTGGACCATTAGAGGTTGAAATGGGAGCAGCAAGAGAGACTAAACAAAAGGATGAAGAGGAAAGAAAAGAAGAAACCACGAAGGAACAGGAAGAAAGAGCAATAAGAGAAGGAGCAAGATCAAAGGATCCAAAGGAACAAAGAGAGACAAGAGCGATGAAAGTAAAAACTAATAACAAGTAAAACAAAATATGGAAGAAGAAATCAAAGCAATATCTATAAACATAAACGGACTGAATTCGGCGACAAAAAGGAATAAAAATTTTAACAAATAGGCTAAAGACGGATATCAATGCTTACAAGAAGTACACATTAGAAAACAACACCTAAAATTATTAAACTATCCAAATCTAGGGGTGGTATTCACTTCATTGATACAACAAAGCAAAAGGGGAATAGTTTTATATGTTAAAGAAAAATTAGAGCCTAAATTAATATTTGAGGATGAAGGAGGTCGAATTCTAAAGGTAGAAACAAAAATGAATTTTAAACAAATACTTTTGATAGCAATGTATGCTCCAAATGATAAACAAGAAGAATTTTATAAGAAATTACACAGGAAAATTATAGAATTGGATTATGAAAATGTATGTATAATGGGTGACTTTAATGCTGTAATGGATGTTGAGTTGGATTATAAAACAACAAAGACAAATAAGAAACCCAGAAAAACTCTCCCAAAATCTTTTTTTACAATGATTGAAGAATTAAGTATTCAAGTTATTTGGAGACAAAGACACTTGAAAGAAAAACAATTTACTTTTTATTCAAATAGACATTTGTCATGGTCAAGGATAGACATGATATGGACGTCAACAGACCTTATAGACAATATACAGGAAGTAAATATTGTAACAAACATTTGGGGTGACCACAATCCAATAACAGTAACTTGGAAAGGACAGAAGAAAAAGACAAGATGGACACTGAATCAAATAATATTAAATGTAAAAGAATTCCAACAGATTATGGAAAAGGAATTAGGCTTTTTAAAAAAATAAATAAAAAGGAGGATACACCGCTCCAGAATGTTTGGGACAGAATGAAAGCATATATCAGGGGTTTGGCAATAACATACCGGGGGGGGGGGGGGGGGGGAAAAGAAAAAAAAAAGACAATTACAGAAGAAATTGGAAGAGGAGTAAAAGAAATTAGAGAGTTACAAAAAGATATACAAAATAACAAAATTAAGAAACAAATGGAAATAAAAAAACATGAAATATTTATTTATTTATTTAATTTATATACCGCCCTACTCCCGAAGGGACTTAGGGCAGTGTACAGCCAGCATAAAACACACAGATATAAAATTTAAAAACAATTTAAAAAATATTAAATAGTTTGGCCAGTATCTAATTAAAATAAAACTACCTGATTTAAACATTTAAAATTAAGAATTGACAATTAAATTTTTTTAAAAAATTAGGCCAGCCCGGCTTGTTGAAATAAAAGCATCTTGAGGGCCCAGCGGAAGGTGCATAAGTCAGGAATCCTCCGCATCTCAGGGGGCAATTCATTCCAGAGGGCAGGAGCCCCCACAGAGAAGACTCTCCCCCTGGGGGTCGCTAGCCGACATTGCTTGGCCGACAGCACCCGGAGGAGCCCCTCTCTGTGGGAGTGAATTGGCCGGTGGGAGGCTATTCGTAGCAGCAGGCAGTCTTATAAATACCCAGGTGCTAAGCCAAGGAGCACTCTGAAGGTGGTAACCAATACCTTGAATCACACCCGGAGGACCACCAGGAGCCAGTGCAGTTCGCGCAGGAGAGGTGTTACATGGGAGCGTCGAGTCGCCCCCATAACCACCCGTGCGGCCGCATTCTGGACCAGTTGGAGCCTCTGGGTGCTCTTCAAGGGGAGCCCCATGTAGAGAGCATTACAGTAGTCCAGGCGGGAAGTGACGAGGGCATGAGTGACCGTGTGTAGGGAGTCCCAATCCAGAAAGGGACGCAACTGGTGGATCAGACGAACCTGATAAAAAGCCCCCCTGGCCATGGCTGTCACATGTTCTTCTAAGGACAGCTGTGCATCCAGGAGGACACCTAAGTTGCGAGCCCTCTCCGTGGGGGCCAACGACTTGCTCCCAATAGTCAGAGATGGCACCAACTGACTATATCGGGATGCCGGAAGCCACAGCCACTCAGTCTTGGATGGGTTGAGCTTGAGCCTGTTTCTCCCCATCCAGATCCGCACGGCCTCCAGACACCGGGACATTACGTCACGGGCATCATTGCGGTGGTCCGGGGTGGAGATGTATAGCTGGATGTCATCAGCATACTAATGGAACTGCACCCCGAAACCACGGATGATCTTATCTAGCGGCTTCACATAAATGTTGAACAACAGGGGCGAGAGGACCGACCCTTGCGGCACCCTACACGAGGCGCCTCGAGGTTGACCTCTGGCCCCCTGTCAACACAAACTACGACCAGTCAGAGAGAAAGGAGGAGAACCACTGGAACACGGTGCCTCCCACTCCTAACCCCTCTAACCGGTGCAGCATACCATAGTCGATGGTATCAAAAGCCGCTGAGAGATCTAATAGGACCAGGACAGAGGAAAAACCCGTGTCCCAAGCCCTCCAGAGATCATCAACCAATGCGACCAATGCCGTTTCCATGCTATACCCAGGTCTGAAACCCAACTGGAATGGATCAAGATAGATCACTTCATGCAGGTACTGGGGGAACTGTCGCGCCATCACTTTCTCAACAACCTTCGGCACAAAGCGGAGGTTGGAGACTGGATGAATTCGCTAAAAGAGCCGGGTCCAGAGAAGGCTTCTTGAGGAGGGGCCTCACCACCGCCTCTTTCAAGTCGGCAGGAAAGCAACCGTCACTCAAAGAAATGTTGATAATCCTCTGAGCCAGCCTCGTGTAACCTCCCGGGAAGCCATTACAAAGCAGGAGGGACACGGGTCCAATAAAAATGTGGCCACGCTAAGTCTACCCAGAATCCTGTTCACGTCTTCGGGAGTCACCGGGTCAAACTCCTCCCAGGTAACACTCTCAAGACCTTCCTCCATCACCCCGTCTGAACCTATCCCATCAGAGTCCAAGCCTTCCCAAATTTGAGCGATTTTGTCATGCAGATACTGTACAAAATCCTCAGCTCTACCCTCCAAGGGGTCTTCCCGCGCTCCCAGATGGAGCAGGGAACAGGTCACCCTAAACAGGGCAGCTGGGCAGTTATCTGCAGATGCAATAAGAGCGGAAAAGTAGTTAGACTTTGCCGCTTTTATTGCCACTAGGTAGGTCTTAATATGAGACCTCACCAGTGTTCGGTCAGATTCGGACCAGCTGGCCCTCCAACTGCTCTCTAGATCTCCTTTCCGGCACTTCATTTCCCTCAGCTCCTCGGAAAACCAGGGAGCCATCTGGGATCGGTCAGAGGCCGCAAAGGCACGACGCGGTCCAAAGCTCCAGTGGCGGTCCTATCCCAGGCGGCCACCAGGTCACTGGCCAGAGACAAAAACCAGGTCCAGAGTGTGAGTGGGGCCATGAACTAACTGGGTCAGGTCCATGGCCATCATGGAAGCCATGAACTCCCAAGCTGCCTCAGACGTTTCACCAATAGATGGCAGGTTGAAATCCCCCATGACCATAAACCTGGGGGTATCAACCGCCACCCCAGCCATCACATTTAGCAGCTCAGGCAAGGCCACCGCCATGTGACAGGGAGCCAGGTACACGACCAGCAAGCCCATCTGCCCCCCACGGCTCCACTTCACAAGGAGGGACTCACATCTGGCTATCTTGAGGCACAGTGGCCTCCCTCGGACCAAGACCTTCCTTAATTAATGAACTTTTACTGAACGCTAAAATGCCAGATTCGTGGATAGAGGCCTATGTCATAATCATACCTGAAGAAGATTCAGATTTGCAATTAATAAAAAATTATAGGCCAATTTCACTATTAAATGTGGATTACAAGATTTTTGCTTCAATAATGGCAAACAGATTGAATAAAGTTTAGTTTGTTCAATCTGTTCACCATTATTGAAGCAAAAATTAAATGAATTTATTCATATGGACCAAAATGGGTCTTTACTAAAAGGCAAATTAGAGACATTATTATTATTATTATTATTATTATTATTATTATTATTATTAATTAAATTTATATACTGCCCTTCTCCTACTGGACTCAGGGCAGTGCACAGGCAGAAATAAAAAACATTCCAATACAAAATTTAAAAATTTAAAAGAATTATAAACTTTGGCTGAAAATTTAAAAAACCTCAACTAAAACCCATTAGACAATTTAAAAATCTAATATCTGAAAATGGGGGGGGGGGGTTTACGCCAGCCCTGCTTGTTGGAAAAGAAAAGTTTTTAGGGCACAGCAAAAAGCCCGGAGATTATTAGGATAATTTTGAACACTTTGGAGTATTATGAGATACGTTCAGAAAAACAAGTGAGAATGATATTCCTAGATGCACAGAAAGCTTTTGACAATGTGAACTGGCAGTTTATGTTAAAACAATTACAGATAATGGACTTTGGGGAAAGATTTATGAACATTATAAAAACAATATATAATAAACAATTAGCCAAGATAATGACGGAGAGATGATAGAAAAAGTTAATATAAGAAAAGGAGCAAGACAAGGATGCCCATTATCCCCATTGCTATTTGTATTGACTTTGGAAGTGCTAAATAGAAATATAAGAAGGAATGAAGAATGAAGAAATAAAAGGGATGAAAATCAAAAAAGATTTGCAGATGATTTAGTATTTATTCTTGAGGAACCTCAAAAGACAGGACTGAAATTATTAGAATAAATAGAGGAATATGACAAGGTGGCAGGTCTAAGAATAAACAAAGAAAAAACAAAAAATATTGGTGAAAAACACTACAGAAAAACAAAAAAGAGAATTAAAGGAGAAATTAGACATACAAATTGTGAAAAAAGTGAGATATCTAGGAATATAACTAACTTTAAGATGTGCTACGATAAAAGAGGATAATTATTACAACATAAAAAGACAAATTGAGAAAGATCTGGAAAAATGGAAAACTTTGCAACTATCACTTATGGGAAAGATTGCAATAATCAATATACTACCGAGACTATTGTTTTTATTCCAAACAATTCCAATAAGAATTGAAAAGACCTATTTTCAACACCTTAATAAAATAATGAGGAAGTTCATACGGCAGGGGAAAAAGGTGAGAATTAATATAAAGTTGTTACAAGCTGTAAGAATAAGGAGAGGATTTGGACTACCGAACTGGGAATTGTACTACCAGGCAGCAACACTGACTTGAATGGATAAAATTAAGAAATACAAGATTATTAACTTTGGAAGGACATGATTTACAATTGGGATGGCATGCTTTTTTATGGTATGGTAGAAATAAGATACATACATATTTTTATAGACATTATGTAAGAAATGCATTGTTATTAGTATGGGAGAAGATTAGAGATAAGTATTATGTGAAAATTCCAACATAGCTATCAATAATGGAAGCACTAATACACCCAAATATGGTTAATTTTAAAAATATTTTTAGATATAAAGATTTACTTACAGATAA
The DNA here is from genome assembly GCA_012654045.1 of Ptyas mucosa. Taxonomy (NCBI): domain Eukaryota; kingdom Metazoa; phylum Chordata; class Lepidosauria; order Squamata; family Colubridae; genus Ptyas; species Ptyas mucosa. The sequence continues at coordinate 27,427,286 of WNWU01013815.1, read as the reverse complement.
GGGGGAATTGAAAGGGAATGTAAGGATTGCCTCTCCCTCCAACTTAAGAAAGTACGAACTCTTGAAATGTGGTTGTTCAAAAGGATTCTTTTATTAAGCAGAAGTGAAAGCCATCCAGCTAAAGCACGATCTGAATACCCTTAGGCAAGACAAGTAGGATTAAAGCCGTAGAGACCCCTTCCTTTTAGTCAGAATGCAGATTTTAGTCAATACACAAGTGTGAAGATGTTTTCTTTCCTAGTTTCCCTGAGAACCCGAACAACCATGCCTTCCCACCCTTGTTCTTTAAAGTGAAACAACCCACATGGCTATCATAAAAATTCCTCCAGGTAAAGAGGATCTCAGGGTGCTTTGGTGCCAGGATATAGGCTGTAAAATATCTGTTGGCACAGGCAATGTTAGTAAATCGTATCCAAATCTCCCCCATCCTCCAATTGAATGGCAGTATCACTTTTAGGGATCTGACAGGGAAACAAGAATTGATAGACCAAGGGATTGTGATGGATTGGTATATGTATATGCAAATACAAGCAAGATATGAAAAAGATGCAAAATTATATGGTTTTTATTTAGAAATGACAGATCTGGATAGAATACTCATGGGAACAGAGGACAAAATAATTTTTAAAAATTATAACTTTTTGCTTAGCATTGAATTAGAAGAAGAGCAAGTAAAAGAAACAATGATTGCATGGGCAAAAAATTGTGGATACTCAATTGAGCTTGATAGATGGCAACAGTTATGGAAAGGAACTATAAACTAACAATGTCGACTGCATATAAAGAGAATCAATATAAAATGTTTTACAGATGGCATATGCCCCCTGAAAAATTGGCAAGAATGTTTAAAGCTAAATCAGTTGAATGTTGGAAATGCCACCAAATACCAGGATCTTATTATCATATGTGGTGGACTTGTCCAAAAGCTAGAGATTATTGGAGCAGAATTAAGATATGGATAGAAGAAATGACTCAACAACATATGGATTTAAAACTTGAGTTGTTCCTACTGGGTAGCCTACCAGAGAAAATTAGTAAAGAAAATGTATACTTGATTATACATATAATAACTGCAGCAAGAATAATATTTGCACAAAGATGGAAAGGAGAGAAAATCCCTTTAGAAGGGGAAGTAATTAGAAAAATTTTGGACTGTGCAGAGATGAATAGATTAACTTTAATGATTAAAGAGAAAAAGGATACGGAATATTTTAAGATATGGGGGAAATTTTAAGATTGGATAGAAAAGAGATATAAAGAATTTGATAAGCAAACAGGAGAAAGTTACATTAAATATATGTATTTTGGGGGAAATATTGAAATAGAGAAATGGGATTTATTAAGGAAGAAATAAGAAGAGGAGGAGTAACAAAGAGAAGTCACCGAAGAAACACCGAGATGACACATGGAAGGACTGATGTATTATATATTTTTTGTCTTAAAAAGAAATAAAAAACTTTTTATAAAAAAAATACCACACATATCTTAGCAAAAAAAAATAGTAATAATAAAGTGAATTATTGTGAAACAGAGCCTTAGTTTCTTTTTTTTATATCCTGTCTTTCCACTTCAGAGTATTCAATGTAGAAAAAAAACGGTTTTAATTAGATATACATACCTACAGATACACACACACACACACACACACACACACACACACACAGTGTTTCCCCAAAAATAAGACCCTGTCTTATATCTTTTTGAACCCCAAAATAAGCGCTTGGCCTTATTTTCGAGGTTTCATTATTTTGGGGCACATGGAGCAAGGCAGGGCTTCTCTTGCCATCTTACCTGATTTCCAGCTCTGTCTCCCTAACCCTAACCAGAGGAAATGGTGGGGACCGGCTGCGCATGCATTTAAATATTTTCGGGGAGGGCTTATTTTCAGGGAGAGCTTATTTTAGCACATGCACTCAAAAGCCCAATTGAGCTTATTATCCAGGGAGGTCTTATTTTCGGGGAAACGGGATATATATTTTACACACACACACACACTACCTGGATACCAGCGCTCCGCTATGAAACTATGTGATCAGGCTTGATAAATTGACACTTACAGCTTAAAAATTAATGAATAGTTACGATCGGCCTCTCCTCTGCCCTTCTCTCCCTCAGGCTTGTGCCACAGAAGCCTCTCCTCTCCCTCAGGCTTGCCCCACAGAGGCCTCTCCTATCTTTTCCCCTTCTCTCCCTTTCAGGTGGGGAGTAGAATGTCTAAACTCCCAGCCTGCAGACCCGATGAGTCACATGCTGGCCACGCCCACGTGACAGTTGGAACAGAGTTCTTTTTAGGTGGGGAGGGGGAGTAGAACGTCTAATTGCTTAGCATCAGAGTGTGTTAATAATAATATAAGAAATACTAATGATCTGATGGTCATTTTGAAAAATCTAGCACCTAGATTTTAGGCGAGCACCTAGAAGCCAAGAGGAACATATGTGCCAAATTTCAAGTTTGTAGGCTTTACGGTTCTGGAGATAGGCAAATATTACTTCAATTACATAATATGAAAAACCAACTCAATTAATACCATGACATAAAAACAGAATTTCACTGACCATCAGGAGTTCTATGGCCATAATTTCCAAATAATGAACCTCCTGGTACAGTGTTGGCGAACCTTTTCGGCACTGAGTGCCGAAATGGGAGCGCGCATGCGCATGAGCACCAGATACCAGAAGAGCAGGTCCATGCATGCGCAAAGACCAGCTGGCTGGCGCAGATGAGGGCGCCAGAACCCGGACAAGCAGCGTGTGACAGCTGGCGTCCCCGGAGAGATGGTTCTGTGTGCCACTTCCAGCACACGTGCCTTAGGTTCGCCATCACGGTCCTAGTTCATGTCACCAGCACTTTTAGAAAAGAGAAAAAGTACCACTATGTTTGATTGTAAATTTGACAAAAGTTTTCTTCCAAAGAGTGAATTTATAATGCTGTTACCTGAGTGACTTCAGTAACAAGTGCTCCTGCACCAGTGTAATAAAATGGGTAAAGAATAGCAGGTAGAAAGAAGAGAAATACAAGACCCACAACACCAAGCACAAAGTTATGCCAGACACCTGCAAAACCAGAAAAACAAAGCATTTAATGTTTACCCATGCAAGAATAAGCTAAACAGAATTTTAACATGTAGAACTATTTTTTATTTTACTACAATAGCAACTTAATCTTAATCTCATAAATTCTGCTTCAGAAATAAAGGTAATATTAAGATTTTGAAAATGAAGTGTTTAAATGTAACTGAACTGTACCGGTGAATGCTCCAAGATAATGGTTAACAGAAGTTTTGATTTAAAAAATGCATAGGATAGTCATAAAAACATGACTGGGGACCACTCTGACCTTCAGTACAAAGGACAAGCACAGCTATGGCAATAAAAATGAATATCCTGAGTGGTTTTCCGAATGAATATCAAATAGAACAATCAGAGTAGCCCATGGCAGTTGTGTACCATTATAGCCAAGAATATGAATTGGAAAAGTCAATTCACAGCTGGAACTACTCGTTTTATATTAGAACACAAATGGAATTTGAAAATAAAATAAAGCTAGTCAAAGATTGCTGTTAAGTGAAATAAGTATTGTTATATACAAAATGCTCTCAGCATTCAAAACTTGCTAAATTTAAAGAGAAACACAATAGGAAAATTATTCATTATACATGGTTGTCATTTTGGTCAAGAAAAAAACAAAACTCCTTCCAAACAAGTATGACTCCCATGGTCTTCATATACACATCTATGTGGACAGTATAGGATTGGTTGACTGTTGCCTTCTTATAGGAAGTTTCTTGACTTCCTAGTTTAATTTACAGCCCTGGGATAGCCTACTAATCTCCCATCCAAATACCAATCAGTACTGACTCCTGAACCCTTGCCAAGGTATAGGGTTTTTTTAGCTATCTCTTTTTCAATCTTTTTTGCTATGTAGTTTATGTAGTTTTACTATTTTGTACATTGTTCACAATTCCCACTTCTTGGAATTTCCCCAAATCTCTCAGTTGTTATGAAGAATAAAGAACAAGCTACTTGTTTATAATTATGCAACTAAGAATATATTTACTTTTTATTACTGGCTTACTTTTTAATGAAAATCTTACTCACAGAGCACTTTAATCACATCTGTCTTAAACTAAATTGGTGCATAATTTCAACCAGAATACTAATTCTCTTCATTCAGAAATATTTATAATGGCTAAATTAAATGACTATCTGAAGTGTTTTATTTCCAATTTGAAGTCATCCCAACGTTATTAAAAGTCAACCTCAATTAGCAGATTGTGATCTACAATGGTTCCTTTTTTTTTCTAACCAATTTCTGCTATTCTCTTCTACTGCCAAGAACAAATGCCGAGAAACAATGACCTAAACACTATTCATATATATAACAAATTGCCAGTAATATATGAAAACTGTACAATTCCATAACTGATTGTTAATATTTAATATTATATCAAAAGTATTATTAAAAATCATTAGAAGCACAGGAAAGAAGACATAGCCCAATCCAAGACATACGTATCCAAGAAACTCGAGGATTTCTTTCTTAATATCAACAGAAAATTGGAAGGAAATTAGGGACACCTGGGCTCCTTCCATTTTCTCATTTTGAACAATATATATATAGATTCATATTACAGCAGCAAAATATGCTATATATAAATCCTGTAATCTGTAATAGGAATCAATCACAGGTTGAATATGAAGAGAACAAAACAGCTGTCATGGTAATCAAATGCATGATATATATTTGGGGTTTAATCAGAAATAAATTAAAATTCTATTTTAATTTCATGAGAAATTGACACCTTGAAACAAGTAAGTAATATATCATTAAAAAAAAGAAATTACCAAGAGAAACTAATTTATCCAAAATATCTGAATAACAGTAATATACACAGCTCAAGCATTTGTTATGTTTCTGTTTGGCCTTAGCAGATTCAATACTTCAATAGCTTTAAACATATTGGAGAATATTTTTACAGAGGCTAGACTATTCAATATTATCAACGAATTTTGAAAATTACAAAAATAAATTTGAATATACAAAAAATGGAAAATGAAGAATTGGAATATTCCATATTGCAAAATCATCTCTCAAGTTCTAAGAAATGTTAAGTATGTTTAATATGATGCAAAAACCTGGCTAGCCTTATAGAATTTGCAGGATATGCTCAGTATGTCTAGCAATACCCATGCTTTCAGACACAATATAAAATATACTGCACTAATAATTCCAATTAACTTACCTGCACAAAATATTCTTAGCTGCTGAATGGGAGATATTAGTTGTAAGTGAGTAGTGAATAGGTCAACAAATGCTCCAGGATAGACAATAAATATAAAAATTCCAAAGCCATTAAACCGAACTTGTTCTCTAAAAAGCAATAGAAAATATTTTTTTTAAGATTGAATCAAATATATGTAACCAAACAGATCAACATGCTTCACTGTATCTGCATGGAATTTTATTTTCTATGTCTACTACTATAGTTATACAGATGAATTGCCATTAACCTAAGAATAATGTATTTCAGAATAAAATAATAAGCATATTCTGAATAGCAGTTAATGTGATTTCATTCTCCGTATTGTGTACTTTACTTCAATTATCTGACTATAATCTTTACTACAATCTGCAGCCAGAACTATTACCCTCCAAAAAGGGGTACAGTATATAACCAACTATGGTTTGTTTAAGGATCAAAAGTGTTAGGAAAGGGGTTTTTTGATCTGTTATTTAGTTTCTAACCAGTACAATATAACAGATTTATTCAATGAAAGAAAAAGAAGTAGTTTAAAGCTATGGTAGCAAACATAAAGATAATTGAAAGACAATGAGAGTTTAGTTTATAGGGAAATAGAAATTAGGAAAAAAAATCAGGTTAAATCCTTCCTGATCAGTCACTCTGTGTCAGGGGTCACCAACCTTTTGGACCTCAGGGACCACTAAATTTATAATTTTAAACCCTGTGGACCACTAATATGATCTGCCTAATGACCGGCTGGGTGGGCGTGGCTAGGTGGTCATGTGACTGGGTGGGCATGGCCAACTTTATGTCACTCATGTCACCTCGCCAGCCTCTACTTGCCTCTGCCCTCCCAGCCACTCCTCATCTGCCCGCCTGGGCTCCTTAGGGCCCCAACAGGAAGCAGTTGTTGGAGCTAAGCAGCCACCATGAGAAACAGTTGGCAAAACAGCTGACTCAGTTCAAATTGGATCTGACTGAGAAGGAGGCACAGAAGCACCCCACTGAGGACTATGAGCATAGGCTTTCCAAACAGAGGGAAGACCTGCGTGAGTGCAAGGCCAGGAACCAGCAGCTGGAGGCTCAGTGAGCTAAGATGGTCAGCCATCTTTCCAGGCTATGATACAGTCCCATTGGAAGGCCCTCTGGCTCTTCGCCACCAGCGGCGCTTCTACCCAGCCTTCACCCAAAGTCCTGCACCAGGAGGCTGAAGCAGACCCCAAGTCAGAATTTCTGCCCCACTCCAACCTGCACAAAAAGACCCCGAAGGGGGAGACTCTCTGCAGTAACAAAAGCGTTCATTGCATGTATCTGGCCCAGGGGCCGTAGTTTGAAGATCCCTGATTTAGTGCAATATAAAAAATGCAAATAATTTTTCTGCCTACCACCAAAAAATTTTTGCGTACCACCAGTGGTCCATGGACCACCAGTTAGTGACTGCTGCTCTGTGTTATCATGGAATCAAGTGAAACTGGTTTGTACTGTGGGCCCAGAAGGTAATTCTTCATCATATATGGTCTCTAAAGCAGTCATGTTTGCTTTCCCACAAAAGAACCGGTTTTCATTCCAATTTATCTCTTAGGAGATAAAATTTTACAACATACCAGAACACTACTAACTGAACTGTTGCTACAGCATTTCACAGATACATATTATGAAATGTGGCACCCTCCGACATTTGATCAAAACCAGCATTTGCATTAAGAACATAAGAACAGCCATCATTTTTAACACAAGAGTACAAACAGCAGTAGTTCAGTATGCTGAATTTTGAAAGTGATCTATTAGATATACTAGAAACACAAAAATACTAATTGACAAAGTAAGTGATACAATAATAGGTAATATGAGCAACAAGTAACTGTGAGCATAACTCTGTGAGATGGACAGTACCTAAATTTGACAAATAAAATAAATGAATAGACTATAGAAATCAGAATCAAACAAGCCCTGTGGTGGCGCAGTGGTTAGAATGCTGCAGGCTACCTCTGCTGACTGCCAGCTGCCAGTAGTTTGATTCTCACCGGCTCAAGGTTGAATCAGCCTTTCATCCTTCCGAGGTCGGTAAAACAGATTGTTGGGGGCAATATGCTGACTTGGTAAACCTCTTAGAGAGGGCTGTAAAGCCCTCTGAAGCAGTATATAAGTCTAAGTGCTATTGTTATTTAGTTTTTACTTTCAAGAAATATTTGACTTGTGGCCAAGAAAAATAAACAAAAGAAATAAAGAAAAAGACAAAAAAGAAAAAGTACAAAGTTATCATCCTGGCCCCAAAACTTCTCAAGCAGTAAAAGGAAATAATGTAGAGCAGTGATGGCTAACCTTTTTGCCATTGTGTGCTGGAGGGGGCAGGGGGGTTCACGCATGTGCATGCCCACACCCATAATTCTATGCGCCCCGCCCCCGGCACATGCACATGTGAACCCCGCTCCCCCCACTCCTGGCATGCAATGGCCTGGTATTCCCGTTTTTCTTTCTCACCTGGCTCCAGGGCCTCTCTAGGAGTCTGGGGAGGGTGAAAACGGCCTTCCCCACCCCCCAGGTGGTCTTCCGGAGACCGAAAACGGCCCATTTAACAATTTCCGATGGGACCGGAAGTTGTTAAATGGGCTGTTTTCGACCTCCAGAGGACCTCTGGGGATTGGGGAAGGCCGTTTTTGCCCTCCCCAGACTCCTAGAGAGGCCCTGGAGGCTGGGGACAGCAAAACATGCAGACACCTAGAAAAGAAGCATCACCAAATGTCCCTAACAAGGTAGCATCATCAAGTGCTTGTGACAGGTAGAAAAGTACCCCAAGTCTCCCCAGGAAAAAAAAGTTGACTATTGATGATAGGAGATTCAATTTTCAAGAGAACAGAACCAGTCGTCTGTAGACCAGACAGTCAATCCAGAGACGTATGTTGTCCTCCTGGAGCAAAAATCTACGATGTAGCTGAGAACCTAACCAAAATAATTAAACCTGCAGAATACTACCCTTTCTATTACTACATGTAAGGATGAATGACACTAAAATGGACCTGAAAGCACTATTGATTATGAGCAGCTAGGCAAGAAAATTAAGGAGTTAGGTGCACAAGTAGTTTTTTCATCTGTACTGCCAACGAAAGATCAACATCCAGTAAGAGGACAAAGGATTCTAGAAGTGAACCACTGTCTAAAGGGTTGGTGTCGCCAAGAGAACTTTGGATTCCTGGACCATGGTGTGCACTACCTCCACGATGGGCTTTTGGCAAGGGGCTCCACCTCACAAAAACTGGGAAGAATGTTTTCAGAAAACAACTGGCTCAATTTATCAGGAGGGCTTTAAACTAAAACTGAGGGGGTCGGGGGGGGGGGATGACCAACCTTTAGAATCTCCAGGACCTAATTACAAGCAAAAACCCCTAGAAGACAAATCAAATAATGAGGTAATGAGGAATGGGAAGGAAGACAAACTCAAACACCAAATAGGAGACATAGGGAACATACCCAGAGTCAGACATAAAGATCTCAAATGCCTATAGACAAATGCACAAAGTTTGCAGAACAAACAGGGTGAACTTGAATTATTAATACATGAAGATAGATACGATAGAGTTGGAATTAGAGAAACTTGGTGGGATGAAACCCATGACTGGAACATACTGATAGAAGAATGTAAACTGTTAAAAAATCCCAGACCTCTTATAAAAGAGGAGGTCGATTTGCACTATATGTAAAAGACAACTGTATTGCTACAGAACTGCACAAAACCAAAGACGAAAACCTCCTAGAATGCTTATGGGTCAATATAAAAGAAAAAAAGAATGACATTGCCATAGGTGTATATACTACAGGCCACCCAACCAAGCAGAAAAAAATAGATATACTTTTTGCTAACCAATTAACAAATATATGTACTGTGTTTTCCCGAAAATAAGACCCGGTTTTATTTTACAACTCAATCTTATTTTTTTTCAGCCTCAAAATAAGCACCACGTCTTATTTTTGGGGCATGTCTTATCCGCTTATCTTAGGACCACCACAGGCACAACTCCTATGCCCCAGCAAGTTGGTGCTGCTGCCCAACTTCCTCTGCAGCTGCTTGTGGCCAGACACCGCATAGTTCGTTACGCCAGTGCTGCCGCTCATGACAGGATGTGTGTCGCTTGTCATATCAATGCCACAACTCACGGCAGGAGATTGCGTGGTGTGTTGCGATATTGCACACATGAGCGTCAGGACCGGCATGACAAGCCTTGTGGCGTTCTGGTGCAAGCGGTAGCACCAGCATGACCCACGTGGCATGCTGCCATGAGCGGCTGCACTTGTGTCATCAGTCACATTCCCCTGCTCTCGAGTTGCCAGCACCAGTGCAATGCAGCATGTGGCGTCTAGCTGTGAGCAGCCACAAGTAGTTGCAAAAGAAGTCGGGCAGTGATGTGACAGGTGTCAGGATGTGGGAGGCAACTTCATCCTCCCTCCGCCCTAGCTTGATTTTTACACCTGCGCCTAGCCCCACCTCGTGCAACCAGATGGTGGGCGGGGCTTAACTAAGGGCTTATTTTGGGGTAGGGCTTACATTAGGCACAGGTGTGAAAATCGGGCTTTTCAGGATAGGTTGTATTTTTGGGGAAACACGGTAGGAAACACACTACAAGAGTAATGGAGGACTTCAATTACCCTGACATCAACTCTGCACCAGATTAGTCTGGTGCAGACTAATTCTGCACCAAGTGAGAAATTGAATAAGTTCCTGACCAATCTTGCTGGCAACTTTGTTGTCCAAAACGTAGAAGAAGGAACTAGAAGTAAAGCTATACTGGACCTAATTCTTACTAATAAATGATAAGAGGCAGTTGAAACTGCAGGAACCTTGGGTGAAAGTGACGACATCATACTGGAATTCAACGTAATGCAAACACAAGCATTATTTTATTTTATTTTTATTTTTATTTTATTTCCAATTTATATACCGCCCTTCTCCCTGAGGACTCAGGGCGGTGTACAGCCAGACATAAAAAACATAAAATATAAATATTAAGACATTTAAAATATATATATAATTTGGCTACAAAATTTAAAACTCACAGACCAATTAAAATATTAAAAATATTTAAAATTTCTTCTTAAGCCAGCCCGGCTTGTTGGAAAAAATGTGTTTTTAGGGCACGGCGGAAGGCACTGAGGTCATGAATTCTCCTAATCTCCGGGGGCAACTGGTTCCAGAGGGTGGGTGCCCCCACAGAGAAGGCTCTCCCCCTGGGAGTCACCAGCCTACATTGTTTGGCTGATGGCACCCTGAGGAGGCCCTCTCTGTGGGAGCGCACGGGTCGATGGGAGGTCATCGGTGACAGCAGGCGGTCTCGGAGATAACTAGGCCCTATGCCATGGAGCGCTTTAAAGGTGATCACCAACACCTTGAAGCGCACCCAGAAGACCACCGGAAGCCAGTGCAGCTCGCGCAGGAGCGGTGTTATGTGGGAGCGCCACGCTGCTCCCGTCACTACCCACGCGGCCGCATTTTGGACCAGTTGGAGCCTCCGGGTGCTCTTCAAGGGGAGCCCCATGTAGAGAGCATTACAGTAGTCTAGGCGGGAAGTGACAAGGGCGTGAGTGACTGTGCACACATTAGAACACAATGATACCAGAGTCTTAGTTTTTAAAAGAGCTGATTTTAACAAACTCAGAGAGAACTTGGGAAAGATTCCTTAGAGAAAATCCTAAAGGGGAAAACAACTCAAGGAGCTTGGGAAACTCTGAAAAATATGATCGTAAAAGCCCATTCTAGTACAATACCACTGAAAAAGAAAAACAAGAAATCCAGGAAGAAATCAGCATGGCTGCACAAAAATCTCTCTGATAAACTGAAAGGCAAAAAGGACACGTACAAAAAATGGAAAGAGGGACACATAACTAACGCAAAATAGCAGCAGATAGCCAGAATCTGCAAAGATGAAGTCAGGAAAGCAAAGACTCAGAATGAACAAAGACTTGCAACAAAAATCAAAGATAATTTTAAAAAGTTTCTTTCAACATATTAATAACAAGAAAAAAGTCAAGGAAACAGTTGGTCCACTAAAGAGGGAAGATTGCAAGGAAGTAACAGGCAGCAGAGAGAAAGCAGAGCTGCTTAACTCATTCTTTGCATCTGTCTTCATGCAAAAAGAAACTATAGCCCAATCTACCAAAAACATAACTGTAAAAGATAGTTATGAAATAAAAGTTAAAATAAGCAAAAAAAAAATGGTAAGAGAACACCTGTCTGATCTTGATGAATACAAATCACCGGGACCTGACACATTATATCCCAGAGTTCTAAAGGAGCTGGCAAATGTCATTTCAGAACCACTGCATTACATCTTTCAAAAATCCTAGAGCACTGGGGAACTATCAGAAAACTGGAAAAGAGCTGATGTGGTTCCCATCTTCAAAAAAGGGGAAAAAAATAGATCCAGGAAACTACAGACCAATCAGCCTAACATCAATACCCGGGAAGATAACTGGAAAATGTCAAGGCTCTGACTAATGAACCCAAGCAAATCAGAACTCTGAAACTAGGATCCTTCTCAAGCGTCTTCTCTATTGAGTATATCATATTGGCACAGCTTCAAAGAAAAATCAAGTCTAAATCTTTCCCACAGTTTCACTATAATTAAACTAGGAAATAACCCCAACCCCAAGTGTCACAGGTCACATTGTCCAATTGGATTAATTGGTGGGCTCTTCAGGCACTCCTTCTCCAACCTTATCTGTTGCCAGTAGAGATGACCTTGGTTCTCTTGAGAAAGCTCTTTGTTGTGTCTAGTAATGCATTCCAACCTCCTTCCTCCCTTCCCCCTCTGTGTGGCAACTGAGGAATAGAAAGATGGCTGCTGCCAGTTTCAGTTGGAAGTTGGCTCTCCCCCTTAGTGAATGAGAAGTATATGGAAATTGGCTTATACTTAGGAGCATTCTAACAAATCATGCTAGGGCTTATTTTCTGCTTGGGTCTTATTTTCAGGGAAACATGGTAGCAGATGATGATCTTAAGGTTAGGTATCCTATATATTCATAAAGTGTGGCCTAGTTCCTTTTGAGTGGAAAATCATCGCAAGGTTCTCGATCATTTTATCTCCTTTCTGTTTTGTTTGTTTTTGAGAATTTATTTTCTTGCTTGTTCTTTGAAAGCCCATATATTCTCATACAGATAATCCGAGTTATGACAGTTCACTTAGCACTGTTCAAAGTTACAATCTACCCTCCCCCCAAGAATTTACAATCCAGTCCCGAAATTACAAATGTTGCAGCACTACAGCTGTCATTCACACTTATGAACAATGGCAGAGGTGCAACATTTGCCCTACCTATTCCCCACCCTCCCGGATCTCCACAGCCATTCGGCCTATGGAGACTCATTTACCTTGCAACGATCTAGTGAGCTGTCAATTCCATTGCCTGCTTCAGTGCATTTGCAGAAAACAGAGGCCTAAAGTAGTGACAGATCACACGAGATCAGTAGCACAAAATCGGGCGCTACTGATCTCGCACTACAGTATGTTAGGCCTCTGTTCAGTTCACTAATATACTGTAGTGCGAGACCAGTAACGCAAGATTTTGTGCTAGTGATCTCTCACTACTTTAGGCCTCTGTTTTCTGCAAATGTTCACAGAGAACAGTGGCCTGCACAAAATCCAGGGCAAAAGGCTTTGCAAACAGATGGAAGGCCTCTTCGTGTGCAAAACCTTTTGGCCCAGATCTCGTGCAGGCCTCAGTTTGCAGAAAATAGAGGCCTAACATACTGTAGTGCGAGATCACATGAGATCAGTAGCGTGAGATCTTGCACTACTGATCTCACATGATCTTGCACTACAGTAATTTAGGCCTCTTTTCTTTGCGAACTGAGGCCTGTACCAAATCTGGCTGAAGAGGGCTTGCAAGCCAACGAGAGTTTGGGGCAGTGAAATCGCCTTGCTTGAAGCCTCCATCGGCTTGCAAATGCCTTTCATACCATTCCAATCTCGGCACGAAGAGCATTTACAAGCCGATGGGAGGTTTCAAGCAAGGCGATTTCACTTCCCCAAAGTCTCGTCGTCTTGCAAATGCTTTTCGTCCCAAGACTAGAATGGTGCAAAAGACATTTGCAAGCCAATCGGAGACTTGAAGCAAGCAACTTCTCTGCCCCAAAGTCTTGTCAGCTTGCAAGCACTCTTCATGCCGAGACTGCAAAGAAACCATGGGAGAGAGACTGCATAGGAGACAGATCTTCACAAGGTAAGTGACCTGCGGCAGGATGGGGGGGAGCAATTGTGGGGACCCCATAGGAGGGAGCATGAAGTAACCCAGTGAGTCAGGGGAGGCCTTGAGTGGTCTGAAGCAGGTGGCCTGTTCCATCACTAGGCCCCCATGACCTTCCCCACCCTGAGATACCTCATGTGCACTTAACAACCTGCACATTCAATTAGCTAATGAGTGGGCAAAAGCAGGGAGTGATCATAGTCAAGTTACGCGATTCACTCCTATGAATCCACAGGTTACAAATGTAATTGGCAGGCTCCATTAGATTCGTAGCTTGAGGACTACCTGTATATGTAAACATGAGAAATTAAGAAATCATAGAAATTAAGGCTTTTAGCAAATGATATTTTTCTGGTTACAAAGTCAAAATGTGGATTGCATTACCTAATAGCTGCCACTCCATGACCAACTTCATGTATAATACCACTGATGAGGATTGCTGTGAAGAAATAGGACAGCTGGCTGATGGGAAGGTTTACACCAGGTACCTGTTTTCAAAGACATAACAAGATACAAGACAGCAAGAGATGCAGTGATAGGTCTTCCTGCATTCTGTTAACACAGCTGCCCTAAAAACTACTACAGATTTTCCAGTGCTCTTATAAAGAACTCATTTTCATGAAAAGACAGAAAAAAGGAAAATTATAACCAGATATAATCTGGTCATATTTACATACTATCCTGGTTGAAGAATCCCCAATTCCAAATCACAAGGACTAGTGAAGAAAGGCAGTAACATACTTTATTTTATTGTCCCAAAGGTGCTTTTTCAAAAGATAACTGGACTTTTCTTCATTTTTTCCTTGAAAACATTTCACTTCTCATCCTGAAGAACTGATGAAGCTTCTTGGATGAGAGTGAAACATTTTCAAGGAAAAAAACAACAGTCTAATAGCCTTTTGAAAAAGACAGCCAGGACCTGGGTGATTGAGAGTCTCCATAGACACTTACCTCTTTTTATGTTCTTAAAACAGAAAATAAATTAGACTTTTCTAGCTGTTGTCCCTCCACAAATTTTCAACTTTAGTTCAGCCAATCTTCACATATGGCCAGCCAGAAAACACAGAGGGCACCAGATTGGTAAAGTCTATTTAAGATATGTTAACATACTTCATCCTGGAGAGAAGCTATATGGCTGCAAACAGTCTACACTGACTTGATGGTATAAATCAATTTTAAAAAGTGCTATTCAAAATCCACTGCATTCAATAGTTTTGGATAGCTATCTACAGATAGAATGAATCTGTACACAGATCAAATGAATGCAAAACATGTTAAAAGGCATATATTTTGATTTTAATGTGCTAATACAATTTCATCTTGATATTATTTGATTGCTTGTTGCAAATAAAATATTAAGAACATATTAATAAAAATACAACATAGAGAGGGGAAAAGTTATCACACCTCTCCATAAATATTATCTGATTATGTGTTTACATGCCATACTTAATTTTCCTAAACATTTTTTTTTCTGCCTACATGTATCATAGGTACTTTAGGTTACCTTGGGTTCTGGAAAAGTAGCCCCAGAAATCTTCCAATATAAAAATAAATATTAAGACATATCGGCATAGCAAAAGTCTGAATGATTTCTTGTAAGATACTGATTTTAAGTTTTCTTTCCCTGGTTAGATTATAAATATAGAAATAAAACTCACCACAACCTGCAGCATTTGATCACTTTGACTTGCAGGGTTTTCAGTTAACATCTGTGACAGAGTCTGCGTCAATGTCTTCCCAAGCAGAACCACAGAACCAAACATAGCTGCTATGCCAAAAACCATCCCTATGTTAAACCTGAAGCAAGCATGTAAATATTGTTATAAATTAGTATCATCTCCAACTTGGTAAGCACACATGGCAAATTCAAATACTTAACAGTTTCCAATTTCCTACACATGCATTCATGTGTACAAAAACATGCATTAATTGTACAAAAAAGAACACTAAAATAAAATGGCATCCTATTTAGCTGTCATATAAGCAATCAGTTTCAGAACAGTAACCATTCCGATAGGAAGAATTGGAAGGAAGAATTTCTAGTAATTGTCCCATGGACGCCTGAATGGTATTTCTGAAACAATACCAGAGATAAAGAAATCTTGGCTTCCATCTTCCCCAGGTGTAGAAAAGGCGGTTGAAAAAAGCTGTCTGCCATCGCACATGGAATGGAGAGACTGACAGTCCATAGGATACAAGCCATTCCTCATAAGGCTCTTTCAGAGAAGATGTCTGTAAGAGAAGGTGAATACAGTAAAACAAAAAAGGAACTCAAGAACTTTGCAAATTAGAAGTATGATTGCACAAATATCTCATGTTTTCTTTTACTGGAAAATGAGTCCGTAACTAATGAGGGCTAGCAAGCCAACATCTGGTATGTTGAGAACATGATGGACATTCCAGCAAAATGGTTATTAACAGCAAGTGGTTCATTCACAAAATAGCTGCCCTATTTATATACAAGACACCAATCCTGTTCCTGAAAGGCAGTGTTGGGTTTCGAGCGAACCAGTAGTGGTGGCAGTGGGAGGCTCTGCCCGGACATCATCACATACGCTCTGCGCATGTGCAGAAGGTTCTGCGCATGCGCAGCACTGCGCACACTCCTGATTCCAAACCAGTAGCGAAGGTAAGTGGAACACACTACTGCTGAAAGGTATGTATTCTTCTGAAATAAGTACTGAGCCAAGCCATCTACCATTTTTATTTCCTTAAAAAAAATATGGAACCTTATGGAGTTCACAGACATGAAATGAAGATGATGCTGAAAACTGGTTTTCTCTCTTATGTTTCAATATAAAATGTCAGGAGAGGCGAGAACTTGCCAAGTATCAACAGAGCTGCTGTAAGCATGATTGCAATCAAGAGTCCACACTGGAGAGGCAGAATTTGGACTATGTCTTATTCAATCTCTGCTATATTTTTGACTATTTTCAGCTGTTCTTTGGATTGGATGTAAAGCAGGGGAGGCTGGGGATTCTGGGAATTAAAGTCCACAAGTCTTAAAGTTGCCAAGGTTGGATACCTTAATGTAAAGCATCAACAGTGTGTTATTTATCAATATTTTTTCTGGAATGCATATCAAACCTCTGGAAAAGGTTTGCTATTTTGAAAGAAATTGCAGCAGTAGATTCCTGTAATAGCAATGAAACCAATGAACCTAACATACTTACTGAGATGAATGAATATCTGAAGTAAAACTGCACATTCTTAATTTCATTTTAAAACAAAATCAAAGAGAAGATGAAATGAGAAGAACCAGAATTCTGACAACAGAAGTTGAAGAGATTTGCAAGGTTTGGGGAATGTTACTGTGACTGCAGTGTATGCACTTCCAAACTGAAAACATGTGCCCAATTCATTCTGAATACAGACTTATGACCACAACTGAGCCCATGATTTCCATTCCTAAATAAGGCAGTTAAGTAGATTTTGCCCCCTTTTACAACCTCTTCTGTCACAGCTAAGTAAATCACTGCAGTTGATAAGTGAATCATTTAGTCATTAAATGGATTAGGCTTCCCCTGTTGACTTTGCTTGTCCAATGCCAAATCTCTGGGAAGGTTACAGTGATCACGTAAAAAAGTATAGGTAGTCCTCAACTTACAATAGTTTGTTTAGTGACCATTCGAAATTACAATGGCACTGCAAAAAGTGACTTGTGACCATTTTTCACACTTACAACTTACAACCTTTGCATCATCCCCAAGGTCACATGATCAAACTTCAAATGTTTGACAACTGACTCATTTATAACAAGGGCAGTACCCCGGGGTTATATTTTGCAACCTTCTGATAAGCAAAGTCTATATTCACTTAACAACCATATTATGAACCTAATTACTGCAGTGATTCACTTAATAATGGTGGCAAGAAAAGTCATAAAATGGGGCAAAATTCGCTTAACAAATGTCTCACTTAACAACAGAAATTGTGGGCTCAATTGTGGTCGTAAGTCTAGGATTACCTGTACAAAAAGTGGCTCCCACACTCAGAAAGCCGCATATAAAAAAGCAGCCCTCTATAGGTTGGATCCTTTTTCCTTGGGTGGCTGAGGCAGCCTTAACCTGCCTTATTTCTGGCCCATCCCCGCGCCTATAAAGTACCTAAGAGAGACAAGTGCTCAGCAGGGGAACCAATCGCGTTTCGATCTTACTCTGCACGTCTTAAAATAAAACTTAAGAGGTTGGAGGTGAAGGGTGTGAGCAACTTTTGGATAAATGAAGCGTGTAATTTTCCCTCGAAAACCGCTAACAGGCAAGGTGGGCAAAGCCCGAGCGAGAGTTGTGCAGAACAGGAAAAAGGCTCGTGGCCGCTATGAGCTGCTCCTCTTCCTCCTCTGAAGACTTGAGGAACCTATCGCCCGCAAAGATTTCCCGTACAAGGGCCTAAAAAAGGGAAAGGCTCCCGTCTTACCTTCAGTACCGTGTCGGTTATGTATATGGCGCACCAACCCCCCAGCACACAGATCACCACGGGCAGGGGAATCATAGTGACGGCAGCAAAGCAAAACAAAAGTGGCCACGGCGACCAAGGCGCGATTCACAGTTTACGGCCCGGAACAAAATGTCCCTCGGAACTAGGGTGAGGCAACCGCATTTCCTGAGAAAGAGACTTCCGGAAAAAAGCACTGGGAGAAAGCTAGTTTGTTGAGTGTTTGATTCATGGCGTTAACTTCAGGTTCTACTTTGCAGTTGATAGACGGCTTCCTTTAAATGGAAATACTGGGGAACTAACATATTGCGTGAAGAACAGCGGAAGTTTTGTTGTTTTTACGTTTTTTTCAAATCATAATTTATCTATTTAAAAAATCCGAACGCACATCTTTCCCACCTACTTGCACCCCTGGGTTTTCATTTTTCTCGAGAAAGCTTTTTAATGCTCGCTAACGTTTCACTAAGCGTCTGTGGAGATTCTCAGTTAACCAGGTCATGGTTGTCCCCAAGGTGCTTTTTCAAAAGGCAACTGGATTTTCTTGGGTTTTTTCCTTGAAGACGTTTCGCTTCTCATCCAAGAAGTTTCTTCAGTGAAAGTCCAGTTGCCTTTTGAAAAGCACCTTTGCGTTTCACTAACTGGGAAATGGCCGGGCTCGGAAGAAAAATCTCACCTGCGTAATTTCTCACTATGTATTTAATATCATGAAAATGTAGAAGGGGGACAGGCAGCTAGAAGGCTTGAAGCCCCCTCCTCGCGACAGCGTATAGGTATAGGTAGGGTCTAGGAGGGAAAACTGTCAAGTTTATTGTACTGGAAGCAAAGACACTCGTGGCACACGGAAAGCAAATTTATTAGCGTATATTACAAGAGTAGGAAACTATGGACTTGTGGACTTCAACTCCCAGAATTCCCATGATTCAACTCAATTTCCGAGGAACCAGCGGATGTTCCTGTGGAAACCCAAAATCCGTCCCCCGGAATGTTTGCGTGCGTTCTTCTGTATGCGCTTGTGTTTCAGTTGCTGGAACGTTTGCTCTGAAAAATTCCTTCGAGCCATTCCGATGCTTAGCAAGGTTCTTGGAACGATCAACTGAAGACCAGTTGACGATATAGCCTTTTATGTTATACTTCGGCGTCCACAGTGTTTTTTCCTTATTCCACACACTGCACAGCTGCCATAGCCTACTTAAAAATAAATGTACAGTACTGGTCTGGTACTTATAGACTAAACATTTATCTTTACTTGTGGAATGTATGCCTAGCGTGAATTTGAAGCGAGGGATTCCAAATTCAATCTTCTTTGATTTCCTGGATCCGTGAACTGTAAAAGGGCACCTGTAACACAGCATTCATTCTGTGGTAAGACTGCACCCCACCCCCAATCCTTCTGAATATGCCCCAAAATCGCTAGAATAAAACTAAAAAGAAAGGAAAAGAAATACAGAAGCTACTAAAAGTAAACGTAATTTTTTTTTTCTTCCTCTAATAGAAAATAGCTGCAGGCAAACAGCCAGACCTGAGCTCAAGCTGTGAAAGAGAAACAGAGTTGCAATCATGAACTTGAGTACCCCAATCGTTGAGAAACAATGACTCAAGCGTGACGATCCATTAAGAAAAGCATGCTAGAGGCAATAGACAATCAAGGATAACAGGATAAAATCAATTACACATGCGGGACAGGATTAGGACCAAGGGTAGCTGATAATTAAGACCCATCGTGAAACTTTGTTAAACAAGTAAAACCAATCAAATAATAAAGCCCACCTCAAAATTACAAAATACTGTTAACTGTATAAAAATCCTTGCACTCACCAAGCTAATTTGTCAGCCACCCCAGAAACATGCTTCCTTCACTAAAGTTACTGGCAACTAAATAAACAGAGAACTTCTTGGAAAGCCTCCTGCAGTAAACTTTGCTGGCGTGAACGGCTTACCAGCCTTGCGCTCCGGGCAACATCCAGCCATGCCAGCCAGCAAAGGTTGATGCAACCCTCTCCCACCAGGGAGCATGACCGCTTCCTGGCCAGCATGCATCTTGCCGCTTACTGCGACTGCTTCCCAGCCGGTGGGTCTCCATGAGTGAGGAGCTGCGCTCTCCTCCAGTCCTCCAGGGGCAGCTTGCCTCCCCACTGGTGGCTTCTCCCTTTCCTGGATGCTCCAGGAGCAGCCTCTGTCTCTTAGCCAGTGCAAACGGATTGCCACCGCAGCCTGCCACCGCCCTCTCTGCCCACTAGCTGCTCTGGTGCTGCTGGGCAGCATGAGAACTGCCATTGCTGGGGGCGAGGGGGTGGCAGCAGCAGGAGCAGCAGGTGGGGGGGGAAGAGGGCTGGCTGGGTGCCCGACTGTCAGCTTCCCTCCTAAGGAGAGTGATTACAGGTCAAAAGGAGATGTGGTGGCCAGGAGCGCTGTGAAGAACAATCTCGGCCGATTCACACGGCAGCCAAAAAAAGTGCCTTCCTCCAGTTGCTGGAGCTTTCCAAAAAACTTTTCTCCTGACGGCCATTCTCTTTTGCATGCTCAGAGCCCCACACCACCGAAACACAAGGGGCTGTGTTGCTTTCTTGCCCACCCTCCCCCCACCAGCCAGACTGCCGGTGTTCACCACGGCTGCCTGGAATTCACCACGGCTTCCCCAGTCTGGTAGCTAATCCTACCTGAGCTAGCTAAACAGCGCCTCTCACAGCCGCTTCTCGAGCAGGGGAAAAGATGGGAGGTCTGGAGGGGGGGCAGGAAACCGATCCAAACTTTCTCCCTTCCCCCTTCTTTCTCCCAACCCCACCAGCTTAGTTTACCCCTAGTGAGGCAGGATAAACACTCGGAGCTGGATCAGTTCACACAACCCAATTTCAGTCAATGGTCCAGAGCAGCTGCTTCGCTTGAGGAGGAGGGGAAAGGATTAAGGGAAGAAAGCCAGAACTCCAGCAGCTTGGAATGAGAACTGGACCAGAGTTTTCTACTAACATTACCTATAAATTGTCCATTACATTCAGGGAGATTGAAAGACTGCCTGTCATAATTTTGCTAGGTCAATACAAACCAATCCAACGGTCATGCTCCAGGTCCTCTCAATAAAACAGTGTTATTTTGTTATCAGGGCCCAGCCTCTTCTGTTGTGGCACCTGCCCTCTGTAATGAGGTCTTCCCTGAGATCTGGTTGTCACACGCTGATGGTATTCTGCAAATCCTTGAAAACCTGGCTGCCCTCCCAGGTTTTAGGTTAGGTTGGATGGAACCCCTCGCAGGATTGTCTACTACAGTGGCCCCCAACCTTTTGGGCACCAGGGACCGGTTCTGTGGATAGAGATTTTTCCATGGACCACAGGGGATGTGGTTTTGCATGCTACCTGCATCCCATAGATGGGGCTTTACTTGTTTGCGTGGCCCAGTTTTTGGCATGACACGACCTGATGCCAGTCAATGGACCGGGGGTTGAAGACTTCTGGCCTACTATATGCTGCATATATTTTGGTGTTGGATGTGTTACATATTATATGTTATATGCTATTAA
Source organism: Ptyas mucosa (assembly GCA_012654045.1). Taxonomy (NCBI): domain Eukaryota; kingdom Metazoa; phylum Chordata; class Lepidosauria; order Squamata; family Colubridae; genus Ptyas; species Ptyas mucosa. The sequence continues at coordinate 27,405,860 of WNWU01013815.1, read as the reverse complement.
TTATATATTAATTCCTCTCAGCCAAGGCTTCTGGTAGCCAACTGTTTATGATGTTACTTTTCCCATGTTCTTTTGTAACTATATTTGTATTTTGGTTTGTGACTGCAAATAAAAGTTATTATTATTATTATTATTATTATTATTATTATTATTATTACAAATATGATACATAATGATACATATTGTTAGAAGAAATGTCTATCTGGGTTCAGATCCAAGTGGGAAAAAAGACCCTGGAAACATGGAGACTGCTTGGAAAGATGGTTTAATTGTGTACAGGACCACATGGGGTTTTTTGGGTCCTGGGCAAAATGAGCACATAGGTGAGATAGATAGATTTATACCCTCTCTCAGGCCCTGCCTCAGAACTTCCTGTTCCTGTGGCAAGCTATTGGCTGCTGTAGGGATCACAACTAACTTTGTAGGTTTTCTGACTCAAGCTTGATAGAATCTTGCTGGATGATGATGTGGGCTTTCGGCAATTCCTATTATGGCTTAATGGCTTTGTCCTGGTTTGGATCTTGAGTTTGGATCTAATCCTATCATGTCCTGAGGGGCATGTCTTTTGTGTTGTAGATAAGCTGGCCCAGCCTTTGCCTTGTAGATAGGTTGGCATCAAAATATCTGCTGGGGGCAAGGAGCTGAGGCTCTGAGTTTATGTCTTTGGAAACATGTTTCTCCTTTAGGGAAAATACAATATTCTGCCTTTTTAATATTTCCTAGAATATTTCATTTTTCTAGGAGAGGGGTGGGTGCTAACTCCCTACAACCCCCCTTTTTTGCCAACATATGTGGGTGGAACACACATGTTATTGGCAAAAGATTAAAAATTGATCAGATCAGGGAGAGATGAAGGGTGCTTTTAATTTTTCTGGTGCAAAGGGGAAGACATTGATAGAGGCAGCAGAGGACTTCCGGTTGTACTTCCAGCACCTTCTGAAGCTGGACCACAACCTCTGTGGCCCTGCTCTGATCTCTCCTTATCGGAGGGCTCAAAATTGAACCATAGCCACCCTGGAGGGGTGGTGAAGTAAAGGGGAACCATCTGGCAGGTCAAGGAGAGCCGTATCTCTCCTCCCTGACTAGGAAAGCCCCCTCTGAAGACTTAGAGCAGCAGCAGCAAACATGGCTGTGATGAAGCTGAAGACAGGCTGAATACCTAAGATAGTGCTGGAGCAGATAAAGTGAGTGGTATGTGAGCTGGGTGAGAAAATACCTTTTATTGGAAAATGACCTCAAGAAATCCAAGGGGGAAGCATATTTAGAACCATTTGCCAGTGGTAAATAATAATGTTAAAAAAAATACAGAGAATTTTAAAAAAAACAAGAAAAAGAAATATGAACTCTCAAAGTGCAAGATGTGATATTGAAAAGGCATTGTAGTTAGTTAGTTAGCTTATTGTCATTGCACATGGTACAACAAAGTTAAATGCCATCTTCAGTGTACATTATAACTATAAAAATAAAAACACATACATCCTTTACATTTTATATAATTGAAATTGAAAACCCGATATTGCACTATACCATAGAATTCAATATGGTTATTACCTTGGGATTCTTTCCCACAGAAACAAAAACACCGGGAGTCACAAAACCCTTGAGACATCTAAAATGAAGATAACACGGCATATATCATTTTTTACCTTTATGCTTATAGTCTATTTAACTCAGTACTACTTCTTCTGGGCCTTAGGTGGAAAAAGAGCTTTCCTATCATTTGCTAGAGATGTCATGGGTTAATCTGGGAATTTCTGTGAGCAAATTCTAATTTACTGGAATTGCATTTTTGGCTTAATTATATATATTCAATTAAATTTGAAGGCTTTTGGACTTCCAGTGGTGACATCACAGTGGTGCGGTGTGAATGAAATGGGGCTCTGTTTCTTTTTCCCAATTTTTCACATTTGGAGGCCCTTAGGGGCGAAGCTGGATCCTGGAGGGACCAGCGATATAGAGGGGAAGCTCCGGGGGTAACGGGGAGAAGAGTGATCTCCTGTTACAGTAAGAGAAACCACTTGAATCCAGCGTGAAAGAGATCGGCCGTTAAGGTGGATCCGGAGGCGTGACAGCCTGTCTGAATGGAGTAGGAAGAGAAGAGAGGGAAGCTTCTAATCTGGAAGATAAAGTAGGAGAAATTTTAACCAAAACAGAAAAGGTGGATAATGAGATGGTTATGCTGCAATACAGATCCATGGAATTTGCCTTGAGAGTGAGAGGGCTAAAAGAAAATAGCCGTGAAAATTTAAGAGACATCTGTGCTGGAGCTTTGGCAGTGATTATTAATGACAGGCTGGAAGATGTAGCATTTCAAATTGATAAAATTTACAGGGTCAATTCTTGGGTGGCAAGACAAAGGCAGTTACCAAGAGATATGGTGATCTATTTCTCAACCAGGAGAATTAGAAATGACATTTTGCAAGCATCTTACAAGAATAAAGTTCAAGAGGATGGACAAGAATTAATTATCCTGAAAGAGATACCTGCTAAAATGTTAAGGGGAAGAAAGGAATTTGGATTCTTGATAAATGAATTGAGAAACCAACAAATTCAGTACAGATGGGATGTTCCAACTGGCCTAACAGTAAATTATGGTGGAGAAAGACATCGCTTAAATACAGTTTGGAAAGCAAAAGAATTCTATGCTAATGTTTTAAAAGCTGGACACCCACCCTCACCAGGGGAGGGGGGGGGACAGGAAAAAAAAAAGAAAAAGGAGATGATACAGCAAGAGAAAGATGGAAAGCAGATACAAACTTATGCTGAAGTTGCAGCCGGAGTAACTACCTTGCAAGAAGAGTTATTGCAAATTGGGGGCCCACCCACAACCTCTGAACTACCTAGGGGGCCAAAGGAACCAGGAGAACAACGAGTGACACAAGCAACTTATAAACGCAAAGTACAACAACAACTTAAAGATCAACCTCAAATTGTATCTCAAGAAGGTTGTAAAACAGAAGCTGTGGGAGGGGCAAGGCTGAAGACTACGATGGAAGAGGACATTCAGCATATGCTCATGAAGTTTCGAGGGGCCAAAGATGACAATTAAATTTCTTTCCTGGAATGTCAACGGTTTAAATTCACCACAAAAAAGAAGGAATGTATTTCACTACTTGAAACAATTTAAGAACGATGTTATCTGTTTGCAAGAAACACATATTAGACTATCAGACCAAAAATACTTGATAAATTCCAGATTGGGTACACACTTTGTGGCATCAACCTCAGAGAAGAAAAATGGTTTAGTTATATATGTAAAGAAGGGACTATCAGCTAACTTAATTGAGGCAGATGTTCAAGGAAGATACATTGCAATTGAATTATTGACTCAAAATGGAAAAATGCTCTTAATTGGAGTATATGCACCTAATCAACAAGATAAATTTTATTAATTTTTGCATACCAAAATAATACAATGGGACTATAAATCTTTTATGCTAATGGGAGACTGGAATGGAGTAATAGATACCTTAAAGGATAAAAAAAGTTTGTCCAAGACCTCAACACATGCGAAATTACCCAAGTCATTTTTTGATTTGATGGAAGATATGGAATTAAGAGATATTTGGAGAGTCCGGAACAATGAGGAATGGGATTTTACATTTTTCTCTGACAGACACAAATCCTTCTCTAGGATTAATTTCATACTAATTACAAATTATTTTTTTTCCAGGGTGAAGAAGGCGAAGATATGTCCAAGAATATTATCTGATCATAGTCCGGTTTGGGTGGAAATGGAACAGGAAAGGGGAGAAAGGAGGTCTTGGAGGTTAAATGAAAATCTATTCAGATATGAAGAAAATGTTAACAATTTATACAATCAATTAGAGCAATATATCAAGAACAAACAGCACAAATAATAGTTAATGGAGGTTTAACAGATGTTTTTAAGATTGAGAAAGGAACAAGGCAGGGTTGTCCATTGTCTCCATTACTGTTTATTTTGACCCTGGAAGTCTTGCTGAATAGGATACGGGATTCTGATAAATTAAAGGGAATTGTAATTAGGCAGCAAGATTATAGATTAAGAGCATTTGCAGATGACTTGGTGGTTACTTTATCTAGACCTATGGAATTGGTTTCAGATATGTTGGATATATTACTAAGGTATCTGGATTTAAAGTAAACCAACATAAGACAAAAGTGATAGCTAAAAATATGCCTCTATCACAAAAAGAAGAATTGGGAAGAACAGGATTTGAAATAGTTAAGAAAGTTAAATATTTAGGAGTATATATAGCAGACTCAAATACGAAATTATTTAAAAATAATTATGAAGTTCTATGGCAAAAAGTGCAGAAAGATATGGAGAATTGGAAAAAGTTACAACAATCATTATTGGGAAGGATAGCAGTAATAAAAATGAATGTGTTGCCCAGGTTTTTATTTTTGTTTCAAATGATACCAGTGCTTAAGAAGGATGGAAATTTGAAGGAATGGCAGAAAGGGGTGAATACTTTTATTTGGGTTGGGAAAAAACCAAGAATAAAAGTGAAAACTATACAGGATACACGGGAGAGAGGAGGCCTTAAAATGCCTAACTTAAGATTGTATTATGAGGCTGCTGTCTTATCACAAATTAGCGACTGGTTTAACTTAACTGAAGAGAGAGTGCTGAAATTAGAAGGTTATGACTTGTTATATGGATGGCATGCTTATTTATTATATGAGAAAAAAGTTGATAAAGTGTTCAAAGGTCATATACTTAGAAATGCCTTGTTGAGGGTATGGAAAAAGTATCAATATAAGTTAGATTATAAAATACCTATTTGGGCTAACCCCAGACATGCAACAGAAAATATAAGTATAGAACAAAAACAAGAGGTGATTACTTATAAAGAGCTCCTTTTTAGGGAAAGGGGCACATGGCAATTGAAATCATTAAATTAATTGAAAGAAGAAGGTATAATATATACTTGGTTCCACTATGGTCAACTTCAAGCTAGATGGAAGGAAGATCAAAAAATTGGGGTTATGCAAATAGAGGAGAATTTGGTAAAACAAATTAGGGATCAAAGTCAAATGCATATTAAAAGGTTGTATAATGCACTACTGGAAATAGATTCGGAAACGGAATTGGTTAAGGATTGTATGATAAAGTGGGCACAAAATAGAAACAGACCTATGCTGATGAAGAGGGAAGAATTTTATTGAGAGAAATAACAAATCAAAAATAAATGTTGCTTGCAGTAATTTACGCACCAAATATCAATCAGAAGGAATTTTACCACAAATCACACCGGAAAATATTAGAGTCAGAACAGGAAAATGTATGTCTAATATGAGATTTCAATGCAGTAGTAGAGACCAAGAAAGATTACACAAGCAATAAAAAAAATAAGAGTAGTAGAGACCAAGAAAGATTACACAAGCAATAAAAAAAAAAGAGAAGAATACTGCCAAATACATTCTCCAAAATGATACAAGAGTTAAATTTACAAAACACATGGAGAGAATTAAATCGAAAGAAGAGTCAACACACCTTCTTCTCAAATCCCCATAACTCCTGGTCAAGAATTGACATGGTATGGATGAATTCGGAATTGAGAAGGGACATTAAAGAAATAGAGATAATGATGACTGCCTGGGCAGACCATAACCCCTTAAAAGTGAAATGGAAGGGATTAAAAAAAGAGAAGGAGGTGGACGCTAAACCAGAGGATCTTGAAAGAAAAAATATATGTACAAATGATGGAAAAAGAGCTTGAATAATTTTTTAAAGAAAATGTGAAAGAACAAACAACGTTGCAAAACCTATGGGACACAACTAAAACATATATCCAGGGCTTCACAATATCTTATGTGGCATGAAGGAATAAGAAAAAGAAGAAACAACAAATGGTATTGCAGGAAAAACGTAAAAAATTGGAACTTGCATTGCAAAAAGGACCCCAAAACGACAAAATTAAAGGAGAAAGGGACTTAGTAAAACATAAAATAAATCTAATGACACAAGAAGAAATGGCACAAAACCTTAGAATGGCAAAACAAAACTTCTTCAAACATGTGAATAAACCAGGGACATGGCTGTTGCACAAATTGAAGAAAGAGAAAGAGAAAAAAACTAATAAAACAATTGCAAGATGAGAATGGGAACCTTCACTATCAGACAGAAGGGAAAAAAAACATTACCCAAAAATTTAAAAAAAATTATATAGCCAAGAAGATATATCGGAAGAAAATATTAAGCAATACTTAATTGAGAGGGATCTGCCTACAATTCCGGATATAGCAACAGAAATGCTGAACAATAAAATCACCATGATGGAGATGAAAGAGGCAATTAAAAAACAAAAAAATAATAAAACACCGGGGCCAGACAGAATCCCTGCATTACTATCCAAAAAAATTCAACAGCCACTTGGACCAATATAAAGTCAATGCTGGACCTATATAATGAAGCATTAGAACAAGCCAGATTACCAAACTCATGGACAGAGGCATACATTATGCTAATATTAAAAGAGGGTTCAGATAATCAACAGATCAAAAACTATAGGCCAATCTCACTACTAAATGCCAACTACAAAATATTTGTCACAATAATTGTGGAAAGAATTTAAAAAATATTAAATGAAATTATTAACCCTGATCAAAATGTATTTTTACCAAAAAGGCAATTGAGAAATAATACAAGAGTGATAATGAATATGTGAATAGGATAGGATAGGATAGGATAGGATAGGATAGGATAGGATAGGATAGGATAGGATAGGATAGGATAGAATAGAATAGAATAGAATAGAATAGAATAGAATAGAATAGAATAGAATAGAATAGCAGAGTTGGAAGGGACCTTGGAGGTCTTGTAGTCCAACCCCCTGCCCAGGCAGGAAACTCTACACCACTTCAGACAAATGGTTATCCAACATCTTCGTAAAAATTTCCAGTGTTGGGGCATTCAATACTTCAATACTATGAAGCCCATCCCGAGAAGCAAGTAGCGCTGATATTTGTGGATGTGCAAAAAGCTTCCAATAACTTAAATTGGCAGTTCCTCATTAATCAATTACATATTATGAACTTTGGAGAAAAATTTATAGGGATGATCAGGGCGATATATTCCACTCAAACAGCAAAAATAATACTAAACGGGGAAATAACGGACAAATTTAACATAACCAAAGGGATAAGACAGGGATGACCATTATCTCTCCTTTTATTTATCCTATCATTAGAAATTCTATTGACACATATTAGGCAAAAGCAAGAAATAAAAAGAACAAAAAAGGAAGATATAAAATACAAGCCTTTGCCAATGATTTGGTTTTTATTATAGAAGACTCACTAGAGACAGGAACAACATTAATACAAGAAATAGAAGAATTTGGCAAAGTAGCAGGACTTAAAATATATAAAGAGAAGACAAAGATAATACTGTGTATCCCTGAAAATAAGACATGTCCTGATAATAAGCCCAATTGGGCTTTTGAGCGCACGTGCTATAATAAGCCCCCCTGAAAATAAGCCCCTCCAAAAAAACCATATACGCATGTGCAGCGATATTGAGATATTGACATTAGACTGGAAGAAGTTGAACGAGATAAGAGTGGATTAATTGGATAGGAGATGGATAGACCAGAATTTTATCTCAGATTTCAAAATATACAGTAGAAGAAGAAAAAGGAGAGAACTTGGCAGAAGTAATGATAGGAATTTTAACAGAAGCATTAGAAATCACTAAAGAAAAGAGATATTTCGAGCTTATACAAGATATGCAATGCGCAATAAATTACTATGAGAAGTTCATATAAGGTTTACCAAGAAATTGATTAAGACACAAATACTGCAGATTTCTAGAGAAAAAACATTGAAGTATAAGGGGAAAGAAATTGTGGTCCTGAAGCAAATATCGAGAAGAGTGAGGGAGATGAGGAGAGAATATCAATTCTTGACTAAAATACTACTTCAAAAAGGTGTCAATTATAGATGGAAGGATTATATACCAGAAGGATTATTATATACCAGAAGGATTAGTCCTAACATGGCAACAGCAAAGATATAGAATAGATACAATAGATAAAGCTAAAGCATTTTATGCAGAACTTCTCAGAGAGAAAGAAATGGAACCAAAAAAGGCAGACCCACTAATAGAACTCCAAGAGGAGTTAGCAATGATTGAAAAAGTGGAAGGAGCAGTAGGGGGTATTGTGGAATGCAAAGAACAATGTGAACCGAGATCTATTAGAACAATAAACCCTAATTATAATATATGAATATGGAAGAGAAAAAATTGATCTCAATTAATATAAATGGATTTAATTTAGCTATCAAAAGAAGAAAGGTATTTCACAAGTTAGAGAAATTAAAGTTTGATATAATCTGTCTGCAAGAAGTACACATTAAAAGGCAACATGAACAGTTACTGGTGCAGCCAAAACTAGGGAAAATCTTTACTTCATTGCCACAATGTAAGAAAAGGGGAGTTGTCTTATATATTAGAAATACAATTCAAGCAGAGCAAATATACACAGATGATGATGGAAGAATTTTGATGGAAGAAATTATAGATAATTATATGAAAATACTTTTAATAGCAATATATGCTCCAAACAATAATCAAGACGACTTCTATAGAAAGCTACAAATGAAAATAATTGAATTGGACTATGATAATATCTGTATGATGGGAGAATTTAATGGTATAGTGGATGAGAAATTAGATTATAAAACCCACAAGGTAATAAAGCACAGTAGAAAGACTTCTGAAATCCTTTTTTAAGATGACAGAGGAAATAAATTTAAAAGATGCATGGAGAGAAAGAAATGGAAAAAATAGACAATACACTTTTTATTCTGACAGACACTCATCTGGGTCTAGATTAGATATGATATGGACAACAATGGAATTGACCTCGAATATAGAAGAAATTGAAATAGAAGCAAATACCTAGGCAGATCATAACTTGATGACAGTTAAATGGAAAGGACAAAGGAGAAGATCTAGATGGACTTTAAATAATACAGTTTTAAAAGAAAAGGACTTTGTGCAGAAAATGGAGAAAGAATTGGCTTTCTTTTTTAAAGAGAATAGAAAAGAGGACACATCGATGCAAAATCTTTGGGATACAATGAAAGCTTATGCTAGAGGTCTGATAATGGACTATACAAGGAAAAGAAATATTAAGAAAAGACAAGCCTATAAAATATTAGAAGATGAGTATAAGAGATTTGAAAAGGAACTCCAGAAACTTCCACAAAAGAAGGATATTAAAATAAAAATGAATACAATAAAACATAAAATGGGGTTAATGGAGAAAGAAGATTTGGCACAAAAAATAAGAAGTGCTAAACAAAATTATTTTGAAGATGCCAACAAACCAGGTAGATGGTTAGCATATAAACTGAAAAGAGAGAGAGAAGCAAGGAAAATAATACAGCTAATGGATGACCAAGGACAAAGTAAATATGGGAATAAAGAGAAGAAAAAAATTATCCAAGATTACTATAGAGAATTGTATGAACAAGAAAACATAGAGGAGGAAAATGTTAAATGATATCTCCAAAAAGCGAACCTACCCCAGATTCCTAAGGATATTGAAGAGATGTTAGAGAGAAATATAACCACTGTTAGGATTCTATATGGTATATATAATGTTAGAACCAGTTGTCCAGGCAATATAGGTATACTGTAACTTTAAACTGTAAATGTTACGTTCTTGCTGAGTCATGCTGTAATGGGATAATGACTAGTTGGACGTATATTTAAACAAAGTATTGTAACCTGGTCTGTTAGGAACTGCTGCTGCTGCTATGAACTGCTATTGTGACTGAACTGCTATGAACTGCTATTGTGAAGGAGTTGCTATCTGTTGATGGATCTGCTACCATCGTGGTTTGTTAACCAGAGTGAGTTGTTTGGACTGATTTACTGGACTGATTTATTGGTGAAGACTTGGGATTTGTTTATGACTACGCTACTGCTTTTTCCTATGATAAAGTACACTTTTGCTAAACCAGTTTTCTTATTCATTGCTCTCAACGTTTCCTTGTGCAGTTACTCTGCTGGTTGGTAAAACAACATCAATATCCTTAACATGGGTTATGGGCCCAGAGCCAACCATAACTAACAAGGATTGTTAAAAGCTAAACTGAGAGTTAATGTGAATAGTACAAACTGTGTTTGTGATAAACAATCCAAGTGAAGATGGCTCTAGAACAGGCAGCAAATTTTTCCATGATAACCCGGCTGGATGGAACAAACCATGTATCCTGGTCTACAAAATGTGGTCTACTTCTGCGTAGAGAAGGACTTTGGGACATAGTTAATAATCCACCGGATGTAACAGCATGGAATCCTGATGATGAAGAAGATGTGAAGAAGATAACCAAGTTTAACAGAGACAATGAACGAGCTCTTTGCATTATTGGACTAACACTGGGTGACCAGCAGCTTGTCCATATTCGTGGCGAAGAGTCTGCTGCTAGGTGTTGGACCAAGTTGAAGAGACTATATGTTCGAGACACTGTGGGTGCTCATATTTATCTCACACGAAGATTGTTTAAACAACATCTTCTTAAGGGTGGAGATATGATGGCTCATTTGGAATCCATGACCAGAATTTTCCAGGAGCTACATGAAAAGGAACTGATTTTCTCGGAACTACAACAAGTTTATATAATTCTTTCTTCATTAGACGATAGTTATGATGACTATGTTTCTTCATTAGAGGTTTTGTCCAGAGATGACATGACATTGGCTGGCATAACCGGTAGGTTATTGGAAGAATCCAAAAGAAGACAAGAAAGGGATCAGTTGAGAGTGCAACAACCAAAAGAAGAAAAAATGTACTCAACTGCCTATGTTGTAAAACGTTGTTTTGCTTGTGGGGCTAAAGGGCATATAGCTAAGTATTGTAAAAATAAGAAAATGCCTGTTAGGGACAATATTAGACCCAAGAAGGGCTGTAATTTAGCTATATCAAATTCAACTACTACTGTTAACCAGGATTGCTGGGTTGTTGACAGTGGTGCTTCTCAATCTATTTCTAGAAACAGAAATTTTTTTTGTTAAAATGGAGAAGAGTAACCAGCATGTAAAACTAGCAAATGGTTGGAAAGTCAAGGCAGCAGGAGAGGGTGTTGCTCGTTGGTCATTTAGCAATGATCCATTGCCTATGTTATATATTCCTGGGTTAAAATTTAATTTATTATCTGTTAAATCATTACTGAAATTTGGGTTTACAGTAACATTCAAAAATGATAAGTGTTTTATTGAGAAAGATGGCAAAGTTGTTACTGCAAGTTTAGAAAATGATTTATTTGTTTTACGAGATAACCCAGTATTGATGGTTAAGTCTAAGTCTGTTTATAATAATGTTAAACCACATGATGAATGTATTCATCTGTTACACCGGAGGCTTGGGCATTTAAACTTCAGAACGTTAAAACAAACAGTACAATTATCTGAAGGAATAAAACTACAAGCATGTAGTAAATATCTAAATTGCAATGCCTGTAGTCAACAGAAAAGTAGGTTAACACCAGCAAACCGTGTTAATGGTTTTAAAACTACAAACCCATTAGAAGTAGTTTTTATAGACTTAATTGGACCCAAGAAACCTAGCATTGGCGGTGCCTGCTATATTCTAAGCATGGTTGACCATTATTCAAGGTACGGGTTCTGTTATCTTATGAAAACAAAAAGTGAAACATTCCAGCATCTTACCAATTGGATACGTTTTGTGGAAAGGAAACAGAAATTCAAGGTTATATGCTTAGTTACTGATAATGGTACGGAATTTACCAACCAAAAATTGGAAAAGTTTTTGCAGGATGCAGGGATCCAGCATAAGCGGTCTGCTCCGTACAGACCACAGCATAATTCGTATATCGAACGAAGAGGTCAAACATTACAGGCCATGATTAGAACTATGTTAGCAGATTCTGGTTTGCCTAATAATTTATGGGGTGAAGCTGCCATGTGTGCTAACCATGTGTTAAACAACGTGGTTCATTCCTCTACGGGTGAAATTCCATTCACCTTATGGCATGGGAGGAAACCTAATCTTAGTTATTTACACACATTTGGAGCCCCAGCTTGGGTACATATTCCATCTAGTTTAAGGAGAAAGGATCAACAAAGAGCCAGAAAAATGTTTTTCGTTGGCTATGAATCAAACCATAGATCTTTTAGATTTTGGGCACAGGGAACTACGAGTGTGTACTATAGTGCTAATGCTAAATTCCTAGAACATGAAGGATGGAATAGACTAGAGCATGCAGACTATAGACATGATAATAATACTGTTAGTATCGAGCATCAAATTCCTGATGATATTCCTGAGGATTTAGATGATGCAAAATCCTCTATCAAGGAGGAAGAACAGGAAATAGCTTTAGAGGATGTAGGTTTAGGGGAGGAGTCAGAGGAATCATCTGCTGTAAGTCCTGTTTTACCTAGAAGATCTACTAGGGAAAGGCATCCACCTGATCGTTATAAAGCGACTGTGGTTTGCCAGATTAACATTGAGCCTTCAAGTTATGAAGATATCAAACTTTATCCTGATAAGGAGCAAAATGCTTGGAAGGAGGCAATGAGTAAGGAAATTAATTCTTTAACCAAGTTAGGTGTTTATGAAACTGTGAAATTGCCACCTGGTAAAAAATTAATAGGTTGTAGATGGGTTTACAAAGTTAAGAAAAGCATAGATGGTACAGTAACCCATAAGGCTCGCCTTGTAGCTCAAGGTTTTTCTCAGACTGAACAAGATTTCGATGAAGTTTTTGCTCCTAGTTTACGTGCAAGTACTTTAAGAACAATGCTAGTATGGGCGGCTAAGCATAAATATAGTATTAACCATATAGATGTAGAAACAGCATATTTACATGCTCCATTAAGACACACCATCTATATGAAGAAGCCTTTAGGAGTTGAAACACAAAACCACACTGATTGTTGGAAGTTACATAAAAGCCTTTATGGTTTGCGACAATCAGGGTTCGAGTGGAACCAATGTATTGTGAAAGAACTAAATAGGATCGGTTTTTATGAAGGTGTAGCGGATAAGTGTCTCTTTAAGAGAGAAACTAATGGTTTAATATCTTTTTTGTTACTGTTCACAGATGATATAGCCATAATAACGAAAACTGACAAAGAGGCCATAGATATTGTTCAACAGTTACAAACCAAATTTAAGATCAGAAGTTTGGGAAATATTAGGCATTATTTAGGTCTAGATATTAATCAAACAGCTAGGGGTTATAAAATATCTCAATCTAGCAAAATAAGCCAAATGTTGAAGCGTTACGGCATGGAGCTCTGTAAGCCAGCGAAAACGCCTATGGCACAGGACTTTCAACAAGGAGAGGTCCAAAGTCCTAAATTCAGTAGGGAGATCTACCAGTCTCTTATAGGTAGTTTATCTTATCTAAGCAATTGGTCAAGACCTGATATTTCGTTTGCAGTAAACCAATTAGCGAGATATAACGCAGAGCCGACTGATAGACATTGGCAAGCCGCAAAACGTATATTAAGGTATCTGAAGATGACGATGCATTATGCATTGTATCTAGAACCTAACAATGATTTAGTATTAAGTGCATATGCAGATGCCAGTTTTGCTACTGATGTGACCACTAGGAAGTCCACATCGGGTATAGCTATCATGTTAGACAATTGTTTGATTAACTGGAAATCAATTCGTCAAAAACATATTAGTCTTTCGACTATGGAGGCAGAATTTTCCTGTTTGTCACTCGTTTGCACTGATTTGATTTATTACAAACAGTTAATGATGGATATTGGTTTAAAGATGGATTATCCAATTGTAATACATGAGGACAACCAAGCTGCTATAAAAATGGCAACAAATTTAGCAGTCAAAACTAGAACTAAATATACTGACATTAGGTATCTTAATGTTCGTCAATGTATCCAAAGCAACATGGTTACGTTAGAATATTGTGTGTCAGAAGACAATATTGCTGATGCGTTTACCAAAGCGCAAGGTGCTATAAAACATAAAACATGTTGTGAAAGCTATGGATTAAGAATCTAAACTGTATATATTGACCTGTCCAAAGGGGAGAATGTTAGGATTCTATATGGTATATATAATGTTAGAACCAGTTGTCCAGGCAATATAGGTATACTGTAACTTTAAACTGTAAATGTTACGTTCTTGCTGAGTCATGCTGTAATGGGATAATGACTAGTTGGAAGTATATTTAAACAAAGTATTGTAACCTGGTCTGTTAGGAACTGCTGCTGCTGCTATGAACTGCTATTGTGACTGAACTGCTATGAACTGCTATTGTGAAGGAGTTGCTATCTGTTGATGGATCTGCTACCATCGTGGTTTGTTAACCAGAGTGAGTTGTTTGGACTGATTTACTGGACTGATTTATTGGTGAAGACTTGGGATTTGTTTATGACTACGCTACTGCTTTTTCCTATGATAAAGTACACTTTTGCTAAACCAGTTTTCTTATTCATTGCTCTCAACGTTTCCTTGTGCAGTTACTCTGCTGGTTGGTAAAACAACATCAATATCCTTAACAACCACGATGGAACTAACTGAAGCAATTAAAAAACAAAAGAATGGTCTGGATGAACTGCCAGCGGAATACTATAAGACATTACAGGAATCCCTGTGTCTCCCACTGTTAGAAGTCATGAATGAAATTATGTCTTCATTCATCTTAGGATGGAAATACCTAAGTCATGGTCAGAAGCATATATTACACTTGTTCCTAAGGAGGATACTGACCCATAACAAATTAAAAACTACAGACCTATATCCCTGTTAAATTCAGACTATAAAATCTTTGCTTCAATATTGGCAGAAATACTTAAAAGATATTTAAATAACTTTATACATTCTGACCAAAATGGGTTTCTGTCAAAGAGACAGATTAGAGACAATATGAGAATAATTCTGGACACGTTGGAATATTATGAGGCCCATCCTGAAAAGCAAATGGCTTTGATATTTCTAGATGCACAGAAAGCCTTTGACAATGTGAATTGGCAATTGATGTTGTTTCAAATGGAACAGAAGGGCTTCGATAGAAAATTTATTCAAGCAATAGAAGCCATATATCATAAGCAAACAGCAAAAGTAATGATAAATGAAGAATTGACAGATTCTATTGAGATAAAGAAAGTTACGAGACAAGGCTGTCCACTGTCCCCTCTGTTGTTTGTATTAACATTAGAAGTGCTAAATAGAAATATCAGAGAAGAAAAAAATATAAAAGGAATGAAAATTCGAAAGGAAGAATATAAATTGCAAACATTCACAGATGACCTGGTTTTATTCTTGAAGAACCATTAGCATCAATAATATATAATGATAGATAAAATAGGAGAATTTCGAAAAGTAGCAGGTTTGAAGATTAACAAAGACAAAACGAAGATTTTGACAAAAAATATGTTAATAAAACAAAAAGAATTGGCAGAAATATCAAAGATGCAGGTCACAAATAAGGTTAAATACTTGGGGATATACTTGACAGCAAGATGTAGCACACTTAAAGAGAATAACTATAATAAACTCAAACAACAGATTGGAACAGATTTGGCAGAAATGGGAAAATTTACAATTATCACTGATAGGGAGGATATCAACTATCAAGATGAATATATTGCCTAGAATTTTATATTTGTTCCAGACAATTCCAATTAGAATGGGAAAAAATATGTTGAAGAATTGAACAAAATAGTGTTAAAATATATTGGCAGGGGAAAAAGGCAAGGATAAAATTAAAGTTGTTACAAGGTGTTAGAATGAGAGGGGGTTTTGGTTTACCTAATTGGGAACTTTATTACCAAGCGACAAGTTTGATGTGGATTAATGAATGGATAATGTTAAGGAATACTAGATTATTGACTTTAGAAGGACATGATTTGTTGTTGGGGTGGCATGCTTTTTTATGGTATAAGGGAACAGGGGTATTTTAGAAGACACTACATACGAGAAGCTTTGTTATTAAATTGGGAGAAGATTAAAAAACAACATTATTTGAAAATTCCAGTCTGGGTATCAACGATTGAAGCATTTTCACATTTAATAACATTTAGAAGGGAACAAATTGTTAGATATAGTGAATTATTGGATGAAAAGGGTGAACTTAAATTGAAGCAAGAACTGGAAGAACAAGGTTTAAAGATGAATTGGTTTTCTTATTTGCAAATACGTTCTAGATATGATGAAGATTGTAAGAAAGAAGGTCTTTACAACACTTTGACTAATTTAGATAAAATCTTAATAGGCTCTGATGACTATGTAATTAAAAAATTGTATGATTATTTATTAGAGGTAAAATTAGAAGAAGAACAAATTAAAGAAACAATGATTGCATGGGGGAAAAATTTTGGTTATGGAATTGATTTAGAGACATGGCAAAAATTGTGGTTGCAAAATTATAAAATGACAATGTCAACAACATATAAGGAAAATTTGTATTATAGGTGGTATGAGGACCCAGATTGTGGGGGCAATAAGCTGACTTTGTATAAATATACAAAAGTATGAAGGCTATTGCTTAACGCATTGTAAGCCGCCCTGAGACTCCGGAGGCATGTAAGGGCGGCATGTAAATCAAATTTTTAAAAAAAGTTATTAAGAAAATCATGGAATGTGCTGAAATGAGTAAATCGACATTTGAAATTAGAGAACAAGAAGAAAAACAATATTATAAGATATGGGATTTATTTTACCAATGGCTAGATAATAAAACATGGAAATGAAATATGAAATATAAAATGAATGTTAGAATGTAATATGTGAATTTTTTTTTTGGAATGATAATGCCATTGTTGAATAAATGATAAATGAGAATAATGATATAAAGATATATATCAGGTTGATAATATGAGAAATTAGATAATTAGTAAAATATGACTATGGGGAAGAAGCACAAGGGATTTGTAACTGATCGACACACTGCTTGAAATTGTAATGGATGAAGAATGTTTTATGTTTTGTTTGTTTAAAAATAAAAAATGTTTGAAAAAGAAAAAAAACCCATTGTGACCCAGAGGGGGGCTTTTAAATGCCACAGACTACAATTTGGAGTTAGTGTGGCCCCAGGAATTTTCCAATGCTTAATGGAGCGCCTCCTACATGACATTCCAGGGGTAGTGCTTTACTTTGATGATGTCCTTGTGGCCTCAGAGAACTTGGAACAATTAACACAAAGACTGAGATGAGTTTTCAGTAGATTCGAAGAGGCTGGCATTAAGATAAAGAAGGAAAAATGTCAAATAGTGGAACCTAGTGTCAAATTTCTGGGATACTTAATTGATGATGCAGGCATCCACCCCACAAATGGCAAAATCAAGGCAATTAAGGAAGCCCCTCTGTGACAAATAAAAGAGAACTTCAAGCATTTCTGAAGCTATTGAATTTTTACAACTGCAGAGCTGCTGCATCAATTGCTTGATAAGTCAGCAGAATGGAAGCAGGGAGGAAAAGAAGCTTCTGCTTTTGCAGTAGTAAAAGAACTATTAACTTCTAAGAGTGTCCTCATGCCATATAGTAAGACACTGCCTCTTGTACTGACTTGCGATTCATCCCCATTCGGGATTGGAGCAGTCCTCAGCCACCGCCTACCAAACGGAACAGAGGCACCAATTGCTTTTTATTCAAGAATGCTGTCAAAAACTGAATGCAATTAGAGCCAACTGGATAAAGAGGCATTGGCAGCAGTGGCAGGGATTAAGCGTTTCCATGAATATGTCTATGGGCGTGAATTTGAACTAATTACAGACCACAAGCCATTGTTAGGCCTCATCGCAGGCGACCAACCAACCCTGAACTTTTTGCCTCCCCGAATGATGAGATGGACTATATTCCTGGCCGCATACAAGTACCACCTTATCCATCGGCCGGGGAAAACCATTGATCATGCAGATGCCCTGAGTCGATGCCCATTGCCAGACCTCATCGAGGACCCGGCCCCAACCACATCCGTCCTGCTGATAGAGGAGTTAGAGACCAGCCCAATAACAGTGGCAGAAATCACCAGACTCTCAGCCAAAGATAGCATCTTGGTGCGCATTTTAAACTGGGTGTTGAGGGGATGGCCAGAGGTAGTAGAGAGTGAATTTAAGCCATTTAAAACTCGCCAACTTGAACTATCTGTAATAAAGGGTTGCTTACTATATGGGGATAGAGTCGCAATACCCTGCGTATTGAGAGAATCAATCTTAGGATCATTGCATGAAGGTCACCTGGGGATAGTCAGAATGAAAGCATTAGCAAGGAGTTTTGTCTGGTGGCTGGGGATGGATAAGGAAATAGAACAATGGGTGGCAACGTGCTCACCATGCCAGAAGACTAGGCCAGCCTCCCCTAGCGTACCCCCCAGGGACTGGGAAATCCCAAAATCTCCATGGGCACACATACACTGGGCCGGTACGTGGCCAAACATTTCTCATAGTGTAGATACATATTCCAAATGGCTTGAAGTGGCTCTCATGAAAACAACCACGACAGAAGCAGTCATCAGGGTCTTGAGGAGACTGTTTGCCACCCAAGGAATACCACATGTAGTAATGTCAGACAATGGGCCCCACTTCATAGCCAACCAGTTTGAAATATTCCTAGCCAGCCAAAGAATCAGACATTCCCTGGCAGCCCAGGCGCATCTGGCAGCTAATGGATTAGGGGAACGAATGGTCTGGTCAACAAAGGAACACTGGCCCGAATGGGCCCAGGGGACTGGCAGGAAAAGATAGATAAGCTACTCTTAGTCCAACACATTACGCCTAACGCAACCACACACAAAAGCCGAGCAGAATTGTTAATGGGCTGGAAGATAAGGTCTCAATTGTACAGACTGCACCCTAATTATAGTGCAGAGGTACCCATAGATTCAACCAGTAAATACCGGTCGTTCGAAGTGGGGAATTTAGTGTACGCCTACAATTACATGGGCGACCCAAAGTGGGTACCGGCAAAAATAACTCAAGTTACCGGGCCAAGATTTTTCAGGGTAGAATTAAATGATGGTAAGATCTGGAATAGACACATCGACCAACTCTGGAGCCAGAAACACTTCAACAACCAACAACTGGTACTCACAGAATCCAACAATTGCAACCCAACACAAACTTCACTACAGCCCACTTTTACGTGTGTGCGTGTGTGTGTGTGCGTGTGTGTGTGTGTAACACATAAAACAAAAACAGCTTAGGAGGTGGGGAGACCCAGTGGAGTTCTTCCAAAGAGCCTGGGCCCACGGAACCAGCCACCAGAATTCATTGAGGTGCTCCCAGAGGCAGAATCCTGAGTGGATGCAGGCCCAACAGTTCAGGTCACCGAAGCCAATTCAAGGGAACTCCGCAAGTCCAGTTGCGTCCATCGGAGGCCTGCCTAACTAAGCAATTATGTAACATAAGATTGGTTGAATTTACCAGGAGGGGAGGGGTGTTAATGAGGGAGAAGTCATGTCGTATGACTTCCCCCTCATTGGTCCACACTCCAAGGTGGGAGAATGGACCGACGTGAGTGGATGAAATGCTGGACAGCTCCAGGATTCAAAAGGAGCTGTCAGCGCATTTGCCGCTTGCTTTTTAAACTGCAGAAATAAACTATTTTACTGCATCATGCCGCGTCCTGCCTCCTCACTCTGAGTCCACATCTAATAACGATTTTAATCACAAGACATCTTTTAACTTTTGATTAATCCTGCAGTTCCTTCCCTTGCTTCCTTTGCTTTGAAAAGTTGCTTTCTGTCTCCTTGCCTTTTGAAATCCAGCATCCATCAATTGCTTGGGCTCGGCAGCCAGAGAAGCGGCGCTGGATTTCAAAAGCCAAGGAGCTCAGTGCTACAAGGAGAAGAAGTGCCGGGAAGCCATCAGCAAGAGGCCTGGGAGGAGAGCATTCAGCCAGCATTCAGAGGCAAGTGGGAAATGGTGGGAAATAGCATGGGCAAAAGAAAGGCCACGCAAGGCTGGGCACACTTGGGGGCAGGAGGAGGCACAGTGTGATGGGGCTGTTTGTTCACTGCCGATGGAGCAACCCGATCAAAGCTGCTGCTGAGCCCAATGTAGGGGAGACTGAGGGGTTAGTTTGGCCAGGCAAATTAGACCCATGCTCTCTCTCTCTCTCTGTGTGTGTGTAAAAGGTAGCACTGATCACTGATCATAACAGCACAAGAACAGGCACTAAGCACCAGATCCATAGAAGCGGGGATTTACTAGAATAGAACCCAAGGGGTTCTAGATAGATAGATAGATAGATAGATAGATAGATAGATAGATAGATAGATAGATAGATAGAAACCAAGGGGTAGATCATTGTCTCTCAGCTGAAAGATGTATGGACTTTAACTCCCAGAATTCATCAGCCAGCCATCAAGGAGTTTTCATAGAAGATTGTGGAGAATAATAGAGCTAAGAATCTGTGGGAGTTCCAGATCCAGAAGGACAGGCAGGCATTAGATAATCAACCAGACGTTGTAGTAGTAGACAAATTAATAGACAAAGACCAGAAGAGCTCAGGAGGCCAGGCAAGTGTGGTGAGGTGCCCCTCAGCATGAGTGATGTCAAGTTGGCCATGCCCACCCAGTCACATGCCCACCCAGCCACGCCCACCCAGTCACATGACCACCCAGCCACACCCATCCAGCCAGTCATTAGGGTAGAGAACCAGTTTTTAAATTATTTGAATCCCACCACTATCTGAATCTATGGAGCCAAGGGTTTTTTTCCCCTAGGAAATGGATGAAGGCAACCCTGACATATAGCTTATTGTGGTAAGGTAACTTTGAAATTAGACAAGTATATGTACCAATATAAAGGAACTAATTAAGTTTAATTGCACACTTGCCTTGCTTATTGTCTGAATACACAAGAATAAAAGAACTATTGGAAAATTCTGAGTGGCTTGAACTCAATTTTATGACATATGTCTGGATTTTCCATTTTATTTTATTTTTATTCTATTTTTCTTTACCCTATGATATTTTGTTTTGCTTATGTTATAAGTTGTGCAGAATTGGAAAGAAGTTGGGTGCCACTAAAATTGAATCAAATAAATTATTTAAAAATATGCTTTCTTTGTCACCTTTTCTTTTTATTAATCCTTTCATGACAGCTGTTTTCCATAACAAGTATAAAATTTATATGAAGTCACAAAAGATGACAAGCCCTTTATATATGAAAATGATGAGGCAAATAGCATTTTAAAATACTGAAGGAAGTAAATATTCATAGGTAAAGGTAAAGGTTCCCCTTGCACATATATGTTAGTCATTCCGGACTCTGTTTCTGTTTCATCTCTGTTTCAAAGCCGAAGAGCCAGTACTGTCCG
>WNWU01013815.1:27355550-27384497 GCA_012654045.1 Ptyas mucosa | reverse complement strand
GCAAAACAAAATATCATAGGGTAAAGATTCCCCTTGCACATATATGTTAGTCATGCTGGCCACATGACCATGGAGACGTCGTCGGACAGTACTGGCTCTTCGGCTTTGAAACGGAGATGAAACAGAAACAGAGTCCGGAGACGTGTCCATGGTCATGTGGCCAGCATGACTAAATGCGAAAGGCGCATGGAACACTGCTACCTTCCCACCAAAGGTAGTCCCTATTTTTCTACTTGCACTTTTTACCTGCTTTTGAATTGCTAGGTTGGCAGAAGCTGGGACAAGTAACGGGAGCTCACCCTGTTACCCAGTACTAGGGATTCAAACCGCTGAATTGCTGACCTTTCGATCGACAAGCTTAGCGTTAAATAAAATGATTATTATGCGTACATAATTTTTTTGTTAAAGTATTTTGAAGCATGTTAATGTATTAATATTATGATGGAATTGCTTATGATAAAGAAGCCCTTCCACACTTTGGAAGGTAGTTATTTCAAGTTGTTTAAAGCTGACTAATATGAAGTGTTTTGTTCATTTGTCAGAGGAATATAGATACACAGCAATTTTGATACAACATCTGATGACCTTCTCAGTCAGCTGCTCTCATTCTAAACCTCTGTCCCCACTTGACCAATCATGCCTTGGCAAATCAATTTTCTCTTTGACTCCCATGGTGATGCCATGAGTGTGTGAGAAGACATGTCATCATTAGCTATCCCAGTATAAAAGTGATATTGTTTCATAATGCTGCCTCTATCCCATTAGCCTGGAAATGTGTAATTGTTGGTCTCCAGGCATTTGCCCTCTCCAATATTTTATTTTCTGAGTTCCTTCCTCTTGCTGGCTTGGTTTTCTTCTCCAAGTTTTACTATGTTGGAAGATGTGGAAAGACATTACTTTTTATCACCTTGTTTATTTTAACCTGGGAAGAAAAATAGTTGTGCTTGTGCTCATTTGTTCATTTTCCTGCATTTGTCTCTTTTAGTTATTTTCTTCCTCATTCTAAAGTAGAAGAGGAGTTGGCCAGCAGCAAGGAAGTTTCAGTACTGCTGTTCTATAGAGCATAACTAGTGGCAGAATTTGTCTCCCTCCTCTGGGCTATTTCTGCTTGGATGTCTTTCCATATATTTCCAAGGTCTCAAATGCATTCAAATGCTATTTGAAGGCTTGAGGTTGGATAACTAAAGGCTCAGATGAGGACTTGGGCTCAGACTTCTGGGAAGATGGCCAACTGAACACATGCCCAGCAAGAGAACTCTGAGTGATTTTTCCCTAGGGTGTAGCTCCTCTGGCTTTCAACTGAAGGATCTTGCATCCCATCAGTTTTTATGAAACACCAGGCCAGGGTATGTCGAAGAACTTTCCCTTGAAACCCTCCAATACAGTTGTAAGCTGGCAAACAGCTTCTGGAGTTGAACTCCAAAGCAATCTGCATGCCAAAAGCTGGGGGGAAGTGGGGATGGCAATATGTTCAGGGTTGAAGATGCTGCCATTTTGAAGTTCACCTTTCAAACAGACAGTAAGTTGTACCTTTCTGTTCTTAATCACCTTCAACGACTGTTAATCTTTTAGAAGTCAACTTAAAAAGAGGCTCTTTTTAGCTACAGCCTTCTATACCTTTTTGAAGACACACCATTTTAGTGATCTCTTTTTGTCTCAAAGAACAAGGAAGAAGATTGCTAAGAATAGAATGGATAGTTATATATTAATGTGTAAAAGCAAAGAGTTGAGGATGGAGTGTGTTTATCTTGTACTGTGCTAAAAAGAGTCAGAAGTCAGTGCCCTTTTTCTTTCTTTTTCTCCTTGTATCTCACACCACCATTTCCCTGCTTCTCTTCCTTCCCTATTTTTTTTAATCTTCTTTGTATTTTATATAATAAAATAAAACTTTAACAAGATGAGGACTTGGGCTGCCATATTTAGTTTTGGTTAAAGGTAAATCTAGACCTCTGTGGGTCTTTTTCTATCCATGTGATAGACCTCATCCTCGCTCCCTTTGGATTCCTCATCTTAATAATGGCCTTTATGGATGGTGGCTGTGGGTTTCGTCACTGCCAGGGCTGTAGCAAGCTTCTGAAGCGATTCAGCCACTCTGTTCAATGACTCGGTTGCCCTTGCCTCGTCCAATATGGCCTGCAAGGTCAGATTTGTTTTGGCCAAAGTTTCGGTTGCAGTTGGAGGTCTTTTACGCCACAAATGATCTGATCTATCAAAATGTCATCCAAGTCTCTAAATTTGCAATGGGCAGTGGCTTTTTGAAGCGCAGTGACATATTGGTTAATAGATTCACCGTTCTGCTGCCTGCGGTGCCTGAATTCATAACGCCTCACTGTTTTAGAGGGTGCTGGAGTGTAGTGGGTTTTTAGTGAATTTTGCAGCACTTGCCACAGTACAGATTGTACTGGTGTTGGCTCGGACAAAGATTCAGCTGTGTCAAATACGTCGTGCCCATAGTGGCTCAGGAACAGCGCTCTTTCCCGGTTGTCCGATAACCCAAGAAGGTATTGTTTGCTTCCATGAAGCACTCAAATCTAGTCATATAAGTGCCCCTTTTTTCCTTCAATGGATTGAATGGTGTAGGTGGGTGGAATGCAGACATGCTTGCTGCAATTCCTTGCATTTGAATTTGGTGTGCAAGATGACTGCTGTTCGCTTCTGCCGCCTGGCTGGATTGTTTTGTTGTCAGCTCTTTTTGTCTCAGTGCTCCTTCAGGATCCCACCTTCACCGCCACTGTTGTGTAGGTAGATTGAAGAGACGGGAGACAGGCTTCAGATAATAGCTCTTTATTCAGCAACTATATACAATCCAGCAGCCAGCCTCTCTGACAGCTAGCCCTTTTATTGGGAGCTGTCAGGGAGCTCAGCCAATCATGTTTGAGTAGTCTTCCACTCAAACAAGAGTGGACCAGAGGAAAAACTTAGGCTGTCAATATCTAACACAGACAGCATGTAAAATTACACCCCTTCTGGTCCCCAGAAAAACCTTTTTCTATGGAACCAGTCCCTGGTGGCCAAAAGGTTGAGGGTTGCTGTTCTAACAGTTTCAGATCTGTGCTGAATATCCATTATTTTATTATTTTATTTATTTATTTATTTTATTTATTTATTTTATTTAACTTTTATACCGCCCTTCTCCTAGTGGATTCAGGGCGGTGAACAGCCAGGTAAAAAACATAATACAAAAGTTAAAATCATTTTAAAATAATTTAAATACAATTTGGCCCAAAATTTAAAACATGTCAATTAAAATCAATCAATATCAAACACTAAAACCAATTAAAGGATCAGGCCAGCCCGGCCAACTGAAAAAAGTAGGTTTTTAGGGCCCGACAAAAAGTCCGGAGGTCTGGGATCACTCAGATCTCTGGGGGTAGATCATTCCATAGGGTAGGTGCCACCACAGAGAAGGCTCTCCCCCGGGGGGTCACCAGCTGACATTGTCTGGCTGACGGCACCCTGAGGAGGCCCTCTCTGTGGGAGCGAACTGGCCGGTGGGAGGCAATTGGTGGCAGAAGACGGTCCCGTAGATACCCCGGCCCTAAGCCATGGAGCGCTTTAAAGGTGGTCACCAGCACCTTGAAGTGCACCCGGAAGTCCACCGGGAGCCAATGCAGCTCGCGCAGGAGAGGCGTCACATGGGAGCGTCCCGTCGCTCCCATAATCCCCCGCGCGGCCGCATTCTGCACCAGTTGGAGCCTCCGGGTGCACCCCAAGGGGAGCCCCATGTAGAGAGCGTTACAATCGTCCAGACGAGAAGTGACGAGTGCTTGAGTGACCGTGCGTAAGGAGTCCCAGTCTAGAAAGGGGCGCAACTGGCATATCAGGTGAACCTGATAGAAAGCCCCCCTGGCCATGGCCATCATGTGCTCTTCTAAAGACAGCCGTGCGTCCAGGAGGACGCCCAAGTTGTGAGCCCTTTCCGTGGGGGCCAATGATTCCCCCCAATAGCCAGCGATGGCACCAGCAGGCTATACCGGGATGCCGGCAGCCACAGCCACTCGGTCTTGGAAGGGTTGAGTCGAAGCCTGTTTCTCCCCATCCAGGCCCGCACGGCCTCCAGGCACTGGGACATCACTTCCAAGGCATCATTGGGATGGTTTGGGGTGGAGGTGTACAGCTGAGTATCATCAGCGTACTGATGGAACTCCACCCCAAAACCACGGATGATCTCACCCAGCGGCTTTACATAAATGTTGAACAGGAGTGGCGAGAGGACCGACCCTTGTGGCACCCCACAAACAAGGCGCCCCGGGGTGGACCGCTGCCCCCCTGTCAATACAGATTGCGACCGGTCAGAGAGATAGGAGGAGAACCACCGCAAAACGGTGCCCCCCACTCCCAATCCTTCCAGCCGGTGCAACATGATACCATGGTCGATGGTATCAAAAGCTGCTGAGAGATCTTACAGGACCAGGATAGAGGAATAACCCCTACCCCGAGCCCTCCAGAGATCATCCACCAACGTGACCAATGCCGTTTCCATGCTGTGCCCAGGTCTGAAACCGGACTGGAGCGGGTCTAAATAGACAGCTTCATCCAGATACTGGGGAAGCTGCTGCGCCACCACACTCTCAACAACCTTCACAACAAAATGAAGGTTGGAGACTGGACGATAGTTATCCAAAATAGCTGGATCCAGAGAAGGCTTCTTGAGGAGGGGCCTCACCACCGCCTCTTTCTAGGCGGCCGGTAAGACACCCTCACTCAAAGAAGCATTGATAATCCTCTGGAGCCAGCCTTGTGTAAGCTCCCGGGAAGCCAGCACCAACCAGGAGGGACACGGGTCCAATAAACATGTGGTCGCGTTCAGCCATCCCAAGATCCTGTCCACATCCTCGGGAGCCACAGGATCGAACTCCTCCCAGATAACACTCTCAAGACCTGCCTCAGTCATCTCGTCTGAACTAACCCAGTCAGCGGCCAAGTCTTCCCGAATCTGAGTGATCTTATCATACAGATACTGTACAAAGTCCTCAGCTCGGCCCTGCAATTATATTGCTTCAGATGAAAATAACAAAGGTTTTGAAGAATCATTCTATCTGGATTTTCTTTTCAAATACAGAAAATAGCATAACAGAAGATTTCATTATGGTTTAAGCATTGATTGATAATTGCATCATGCTACATAAATTTGTGGTTTTCAGTTAAAAAAAAACTTTTAGTGACCTTTACACTGGAAATGGAAAACCTCTACTTGAAATCCTAAATCAGTTGACAGTATTGACAACCTTATTACATTATGGATATCCCCAAAGGTCCTACAGAGTGGAAGGGAACAAATCTTTTATTCATTTTTTGGAGGAAATCAGAGTAATTAAGGGCCAAAAAAATGATATAGGACTTGCAGAGGTTTAAGAGTTTAATCCAGCTTCTGCCTGTGAAACTGACGTTGGTTTCCATATTGTGTTCCCAAACATTTAAAAACTTGAGTGCAAATTTTGGCCATCCCCACTATTTATTTATTTCTTTTTTTAGTTAGTTAGTTAGTCAAGCATATATAAGATAACAGGTAAACATATAAACATAATTTGAATACATGAAAAGAGTAAGAGTAAAAAGGAATATTAGGTCAGGGACGATAGGCACACTGGTGCATTTATGCATGCCCCTTACAGACCTCATAGGAATGTGGTGAGGTTAACAGTAGACAGTTTAAGGTTAAAGTTTTGGGGGTTTGGGGAAGAAACCACAGAGTCATGTAGTGCATTCCAGGCACTGACCACTGTGTTACTGAGTCATATTTTCTGCAATCAGTTTGGAAAAGTTTACCTTGAGTTTGTATCTATTATTTGCTCGTGTATTGTTGTGGTTGAAGCTGAAGTAGTCATTGACAGGTAGGATGTTGTGGCAGATAATTTTATGTACTACACTTAGGTGAGACCGAAGTCAGCGTAGTTCTAAATTGTCTAAGCCCAAAATTTGAAGTCTGGTAGCATAAGGTATTTTATTTTTATTTTTAAAAATTTTGATTTCTATGCCGCCCTTCTCCGGAGACTCAGGGCAGCTTACAATGTGTTAAGCAATAGCCTTCATACTTTTGTATATTTTTATACAAAGTCAGCTTATTGCCCTCATAAACTGGGTCCTCATTTTACCTACCTTAGAAAAGATGGAAGGCTGAGTCAACCTTGAGCCTGGTGAGAATTGAACTCGCAGTAATTGCAGGCAGCTGGAAGCTAAATACTACTTTTAACAGTAGCATTAGTCTGCATTAGTCTGCATTAGTCTGCTGTGCCACTCAGGCTCTGTATTGTGGGTAGAGGAATGGAGGACACTTCTCGTAAAATATCTGTGGACTCTCTCAATTGTATTTATGTCCGATATGCAGTGTGGATTCCAGACAGATGAGCGGTATTCGAGACTTGGTCTAGCAAATGTTTTGTACGCTCTAGTTAGTAGTACAATATTACCAGAGAAGAAACTACGCAAGATTAGGTTAACAACTCTTAATGCCTTTTTGGCAATGTTGTTACAGTGGGCTTTGGCACTTAGATCTTTAGAAATGAGTACTCCAAGGTCCTTGACAGTGAGGCTCATCTACAAGGTCATGTCCATCTAATTTGTATTTTATGTTTTGATTTTTTTTGCCAATGTGCAAGACAGAGCATTTGTTGATTGAGATTTGAAGTTGCCACTTGTTAGACCAATCTGACACATAGTCAAGGTCTTTTTGAAGGGTAGTTGCATTGTCGGTGGAGTTGAATAGTTTAACATCATCAGCGAAGAGAACACAGTTGCTTTTAATATGATCGCAAAGGTCATTTATGTAAAGTATGAAGAGTGTTGGACCTAAAACACTGCCTTGGGGAACACCACTATTAACAGGTACAGGATTTGATAGAGCACTTCTTATTTTGTTGTCTGTTTGACAGGAAGGCAGCTATCCATTCATGTAGGAGTCCAGAAATGCCATAGGATTTTAATTTTAGAAGTAATTTGTTGTGTAAAACTGAATCAAAAGCTTTATGACATGATATAATTGGCCACAACACCAAAAATAAAAGTCTCCCATCAGTGGTGAAATTCAAAACATTTCCCTACCAGTTCTGTGGGCGTGGCTTGGTGGGCGTGGCTTGGTGGGGGGTCATGTGACTGTGTGGGTGTGACCAACTCAACATCACTCTCATTGAGGGGTGCCTCACCCGGCCCCTCTTCACCCAGCCACTCCTTGTCGTGAATGGCAGGAAAATGGGGAGGAAAATTTTCCTGCCTACCATCCTTCCCTCAGTCTGTGCTGAGCTTCAGGAAATGAATGACAGGCAAGAAAATCCCCTTCCCCATTTCCCTTTTTCTTTTAGGAAAATGGCTCCATTCCAAGCCTTCAACACTGCAATCCTGGGATATGCTGAAGGCTTGGAATGCCTCTGCTTCAACACAGAATGACTTTCGCCCATCTCTTTCTGGGCGCAGCGCTTCTGCCTGTTGGGCCATTTCACAAAGCTGGCAGCTCTGCAGCCAGCCACTTTGCTTTTTTCCTCTTTTTCCTCATGGGAGGCTTGCATGATGGCACCAGCAGAAGGTGGAGACAAAGGCATGGGGGAGGCAGTGGTGATCCCAATGAACCAGCCCCTTCATCCCACTGTCTCTTGGCTTGCCTGCACCGAACAAGCAGCAGCACGGGGCATCTGGATTGCCTGCCTCCCCCATGCTGGTGCTGGTGCTGGTGCCACTGCTCAAGGCTCCTGTGAACCTCCCCAAAAGAGGGAAAAAGCAAAGCAGCTGGACACAAAGCTGCCAGCTTCAGGGAAGTGGCTCAACAAGCAGAAGCGCTGCACCCAGAAAGAGAAGGACAAAAGCGGTATTTGCACTGCCCCAAGAGGCCAGTGGGCTGCAGAGGCAAAGGCGAGCTCCAGGGCGGCAGCAGCACTCCAGGAGAGAGGGCTGATGTCCCAGGGGCTGCACATGCAGCCCCAGGACACCCACCTGCCCTCCTGGAGTGCCGTCAGTGCCAATCCTCTCAACCCCAGCACAGCAGCGGCGTCTCCCCCAAGGGCTTGCTGCCCACCCGCTGGCTCTCCCAGCCCAGAAGCAGCGCATCTCTTGTCATGGGCTGGATGTGGGACCAGACCTCAGAAGGCAAGCAGGCATGGGGGACCACAAGGAAGGCCATGTAGAAGGCAGGCAAGCATTGCAGGGTCACGTGGAAGGGAGTATGTCCCAACATGCTAGCTTGCCTGCCTTCCATGTGGCCTTCCCGGTAGTCCCTGTGGCCAGCTTGCGAAGACAGGCAAGCGCCCGGGCGAGCAGGCAGGCAGGGACAGGGTCAACCAGGGGTGGTTTTTACTGGTTCGGCAAACCATTTAAAATCGCCGCTACCAGTATGCATGATCTGGTCCGGTCCGGTCGAATTCTACCCCTGTCTCACGTTGAAAAAAACAATGTGGGTGGAAATTACTTGATTTTGCACATGCTTCATATATTTTGTATGACAGTGACTCACCTAAGACTGCTATTCATCTGGAGCTTCTTCAAGAATAATTTATCCTTGCCATCATGCACCAATCACATATATAATAAATGACTTGAGATACCCATCTGGTCCTGCCTGTTAGTGTCTTTCATATTTTTTTCATATCTAATAACAAGTTTTCCAGGCCAGATACTCTCAGACAGAAGACTAGTGAATTAAAATTGAACGATTACAAGTAGCATTACTTTTTTATGCATCTGCAATTGAATTAATCTTTCAGGAAGGGTGAAAATAAATGTCCCAGTAACAAGTCCAGTAGAGCATTTGAAGCAAAGGTATGGTTCTCAAGTTTGGTTTTTTCAACTATGCCAGCAACGGTTTTTTTGAAATGTAGCAGTTTGAAATGCTATGCTACTGGAAGATTAGAAACAGGATTTGTGTGAAAACTGAATTGTATCACCTTAATTGTTATTCAATGTTCATTATCTATTAGAGTAACTCCCCTAGCATTTTGGGATACTGCAGACTCTAAATGGAATAAAATTCTTAATTAAAAAAAACTAGTTGGCATTGATGGAATAGAAAAAGCTTGCATTTCTTTCTTTCTTTCTTTCTTTTTTTTTGTGGGACTCTGGGAGTGGAAGTCCACTCCTCTTTATTGAAAAAGTTTTAAAAGTTTTACATACATTTCCCCCCCTCCCCAACCACCCCCCGACTTCCCAGAGCAAATACAAAATATAAAATACAGCTTAAATCCCCTAAATTCAACTCCATCTCTCACTTATCATAATCATTAAACAAATAGATAAAAAGAAAGCAAGTCTTCTTTCTTCTTATTCCATCTAATTTAACAGAATTAATATCCATTTATAGTTGCAGCAGTTAATAAAACAGTTAAATATTACCTAATCAAACCTATCATTACTCAATTTAAGTAATACACACTTAGCAGATTATTAGATCTGTAGAGTTTAACAAGATATTTTTTAACTTCTTTCATTGAAAACAAAAAAAACCTCATTCAAAAACCCCAAATTTAAAATAAAATATTATATAAACTCTTCCATCCTCCACTTTTAAACCTTGAAGGTCCAATTATAATTAAAACACTTTAAAAAAAAATTTCTAACTAAAAAATAATAATCAAACTTCTTATTAATTTATCAGTACATATTAACAAATCAACTAAAAACATCATTTAATAGCTATATCAAACATTTAAATTCTTCATACTAGATTAAACCAGTTGTTAATCTTCTTATCTTCACATCTTCCAACAGCATGTAGAATGTCTTCATTTGCGTCTACCCACCTAAATAAAAATTGCTTCTTTATATAAACCCCCCCGAGTGACTTCGTAATTGTATTTCAAATAATATCCATCAAATCCAGCCAAAAATTAGATTAATAAGTTCATCAGACGTATTAGGGAAACCACCAGATCAACTGCAATTGCCCTAGGCCTATAGTCCTTTTGCCTTATATTTATTACCTTCAAACAGAAAACTCCAATTTACTATATTCAATAAAACTTCTGCAATTACAATTAGGTCCAAATTTATTACAGTCCTCAATAAAATATTCCAAATCACTCAGGTCAAGGCTTATTTCACAACCGAACACACCAGCATTGCAGTGATCTGTTTATTCTTCTCAAAATATTCCAATACAGCTGTAGGTTACCTCCTCATCGTCGCTCATCGCTTAGTTAACTGTTGGATGTTTTCTTCCAAAAGTTCAAAATCTTTAAACACTTAAACAATACTTTTTAAGGACCATCGTCTCATCAGGCAGGGTTATTTTCCTTGTCTCAGTCTTTCTTCTTCTCCTTTTTACGAACTCTTTTCTTAACTTTGATTCCTCTGCCTTTTTTAACTCCAATATAATCTTGCATTTTTTTGGGATTGCATATTATAAGATTTTTGCAAAAGTATAACTTCTTCTGAAAACAGCTCTTTAAGTGCAGGTTGGACTTTGTAACAAAAAATTCGTATAGCCAAGATCTCATCAGCTCCCAAAACTTCTTGCTCCTTATTCTGCAAAGCGTCCATCTTACTCTCAAAAAAACTGTAGGCTGTTGTTGTTGTTCTTTTCCTTCTCCCAGCTCTTCAATCAATCCCCCACTGCTAGACTGAACTCAGTATTTCCATGTATTTCATTGTTTCCAGCTTGAGAAGCTTGAAATATAGTATCATTTTTTTCCAATAAAGCAGAGGTAATTGAGCTCCAAGCTTCCTCAAAATCAGACCATATATGAGGGTTAATTAACCCTTCTTCACTTTCTTTGCTTTCAAAAAAACCAGCCATCTTGCCCCCCTTCTTCTTTCCCTTCCAAAAGGACAGGGGGGGAAAAAGTATCAAAAAGAAAAAAAGACCCTTTGCAATTTGTAATTTATATTACTGCTTCAATTATTATAATTACTTCCTTTCTTGGTTAATCCACTTTTCAGAAAAGAGTTTTACGTTTCAAACAGGGGCTTGTCAATAATTGCTTTTAACTTTCACTTCTTCACGCCCCGTTGAAACTCAAACGCCATCTTGCTTTCACTTTCTCTGCTTAAAGAAAATCTTTTAAAGAAGGTAATCCTTTGGAGTTAAAAAAAAGAAAATACTTGCTGTTTTATT
Source organism: Ptyas mucosa (assembly GCA_012654045.1). NCBI lineage: Eukaryota > Metazoa > Chordata > Lepidosauria > Squamata > Colubridae > Ptyas > Ptyas mucosa. The sequence goes on along the minus strand of WNWU01013815.1, from coordinate 27,373,462 downwards.
CTTGCTGCTTATGCTCCGCCAGCTCGATTCAAAAGCCTGCATTTCTGACCAAACAATGTCACTTGAATATAGGTGTGTTTCATCTATATAGTTTCATATAATTTTTATTTAAAAGATTGAAAAGAAGATAAAAAGTAACATGAACAAATAGAAAGTAAAGAAAGAAAAGAAAAAAGAAAAAAGAAAAAAGGTATGGCCAATTGTGCAAAAAGGGAGAATAAAAAGGAAATTGAAGTAGCTTCCTTTTTTACAGCATTTATAACTACAATACAACTTATCTCTGATTACAAAACCTTTTTTCTATAATCTTTTTTTCTAATCATTAAAACTATAAGTTTATTTTTTTGTTTAAAGTTTAAAAGGGGTTTCCTGTCAGCAATAAATGTAAATGTTGCCATATATATATATATATATACTGTATATATGACATGACATGACATGAAATTGACTTTAAAAAGACCAGAACCATCGCCAAAACTGAACACTTTAACAACAGAATAATCAGAGAAGCCATCGAGATAGAAAAACGCCCACACAGCATGAATAAATGAGATGATACTTCCCGCCTACCAGCCATTTGGAAACCTGCCCTCATTGACAAACGAGTCCCTAACACAAAGATTGACACCAGACCCACACTCACAAAAACCACACAGGATATCACCACCACACTTCCACGCAAAAAGCAAACCCAGACCCACACCGATGATGAGGCACGACCACAGACCAGAAGCCAGACCACAGCTGCATCATTGGCCACTTTAAACCCCTCCAATCCATACATGAAGCAAACTGACACCCACCATGAAGATGTGGCATGACCACGAACGCGAAGCCAAACTCCCACCCCCACTGGCAGTTAAAAGGAAGAAACAGCTGTGATCACACATTGCTCCTGGAAGCACGAAGCCGAGAACACCAGCCTGAAGATGACGAATGAGACTTTGTCGAAACGTTGCCAAGACACTTCCAATCTTACGCGGGAGAAAACCCAAATAACCAAAGACCTACATACAAATACCTGTGAAAACCTCAGAAAACAAATACTATATGTATGTATGTATGTGTATATATATATATGTAAAAAGTTAAAATCTCCGGTGTTTTCCGGTGTCATTAAAAGTCTGTTAGTTGAAATGCTTAAAATCCTGGCTAAAATCCCAGTTTAAGATCCTCCAAACTCCCAACAAAACACTTTGTAAGGTCTTTTGAAACTCTGGCTAAAATTCTAACGAACACTTTAAAAGTTTTCTTTTTGGCAATGTTTTGACAAGCTCTCTAACTTGTCATCATCGAGCACCTACGTTCAGTTTAGAAGCTGTGGGTAAGAAACTGTGTCTGAATTAGTGTTCCGTGTTTCCCCGAAAATAAGTCCGGGTTTTATTTTCTTTTAGGCTTGAAAATAAGCACTTGGCTTATTTTTGGGGAAGTCTTATATTTTTTTGAGGTGCAGGAGGCGGGGAGCGCGGTCACTTCATGGCTGCTCAGCCCCTTAACTGTGGCCAGTGGATCAGCTGAGCCAGTGAGGGCCGGTGAGACAGAAAACCAACTGGCCCATTGGAATCGGCTCCCGCCGCCTCTACCTGTTACTGCTGCTCAAGAAAATAACAATTCTGGAAGATTATGGGAAGTGTGTGCTTACAGTAGAAGCAAACCATAGTCTGTTCCTTTCAAGCTATCAAATGTCTGTGTGTGTGAGAGAGAGAATGAGAGAGAGAGAGAGAGAGAAAGAGAAACGATGAAGGGGAGTAACAAGAGTTTCAGGCAACGCTATTTGAAAGGGTTTCCTCTCCACCATTTCTCTTTCTCCCTCTCTCTCCTTCCCTCCCTCTCTCCCCCTCTCTCTTTCCTCCCACCCTCTCTCTCTCTCTCAAACACATACACATTTGATGAGAAATAGCGGAGGGCAACCAGGTAAGGGGACTGACGCTATCCTGGCAACAGCTTGGTGCCTGCTCAGAATGGTACCCTGAGGCCCAGCCTCTGTGTGGGTGACCCCTGCCCGGCCAACGTGAGCAATGGGCTCCCTCACAGTGGGTCATCACCCTTGTGAAGCTAGCTGGGCTCGACCAGAGCTACCCCCATCGGTGGCCAAGATAAGCAGGCCAGACTCGGTGAACCAAAGATGCCGTGGATGCACTGTTGCCACCCAGGAGGAGAAGAGCACACTGGAGCACAAACACTGGGCCTCGCTGGACTTGGAAGCCAGAGATCCTGCAGGCATCCTGGCCACGTAAAGGCCACCCAAATCCCCATGCTGTTTGCAACTTGAGTGAGCTGTGTGCAGGAGCGGCAACACCACCGTGAGGTTTGTCATACCAGTGCAGCCTCTTGGAGCAGGACTCTACAAGGCTTGTTGTGGTGTTGCATTCGTGAATGGCAGCACTGCCGCAAGCTTCATCACACTGGCACAGCTGGCATCCTGCAAGCAGCTGTGCTGGTATGTTGAACCTCATGGCAGTGCTGTCAGGTGTGCCTCCATTCAAAACTCAAGAAAGAAAAACCCTAACTTCATGTTTGTAGAGGAAGGTACTTTTACTGAGCATGAACTGATAGCAATGAAAAGAAAGCAAGATCTGAGGCAATAGGCATGAAAATTACATATTGAAAGTATTCCCAACTCCCTCCCCCCAAGGACCCTGGCAGAATGTCCAATCCCCTGCTCCCCAAGGTGTCATGTAAGGTGCATCTTCAGATGGTCCCATCATCTGGGTATGCCAGAATGGTTGACCTTGACTGGCTATCAACAAGTCCATTCAGCTGTGCCAAAGACGATGAGAATATTCATCCCTTTTTCTCCCTTTCGACCACATCACGAGACATCTCCACCAGCTCACTTCCCCCTCCCAAATACCTATACATCTCCCCCCCCCGTTACTATGGCAGCTGATAGCACACAAGCATCATAGAGGCTGACATTCAGCCCTCCTGCAGAAGACACATTAGTCCTAGGAAAAACACAAAATAAAATGGATAGGGTAGATACCTCCTGAAAGTATCAAAACATAAAATATTACAATCAAGGTTTATCAGGGTATCTGGAATGGAATAACTAAAAGTTTTAGAGCTCTGACTTCTCACTCATTCACCCATTCAGATTGAGAGGAAGGGAAATGTTTCCAAGCCACCAAATACTGTACTTTCCCCCTATGTTTTCTAGGATCAAGGATCTCTTTGACCTCGAAATGTTGCTCTCCTTCGATGAGGAGGGGAACTGGAGGGGGAGGTATGGTCTGGGCAAATCGAGGAGGTATGTTCAGGTTTCGGTAAACTAACATGAAACACTGAGTGGATCCTCTGGAGCAGCGGTTCTCAACCTGGGGGTCGCGACCCCTTTGGGGGTTGAACGGCCATTTCACAGGGGTCGCCAAAGCCCTCTCTCATCCCCCCCCATGCCTTCACTCACCCTCACCCTCTGCTTCTGTTGGATCGCTGGTCGCCGGTCGCTTACCCCACCCACTCCCAATCTATTGCTGCCTCCTGAGTCCCAGCTGATGGCTAAAGGGAAAAAAAAAACTGTTTAAATTCTTGCCGCACGGCTTCAAAGGGCTGCCCTACAGCTGATCAGTGTTAAGAGAAAACAAATGAGTAGTCCCATGCCTGCAAAAATAGAAAAAACAACCCCTTTCAATTCCAGCATAGATTAATTACCATAAGTTGATTAGATCGGCCTCCCGACTCTCAGCTGATTTGCTCTCAACTGTTTTGCTAGCTGCAAAGAGGTGCAGATTTTTTTCCCCCAAGCCATGCTGAAAACTGAAACTGAAAGTAAAGCAGGGTCTTTGCTGCAACGTGACAAAATGAGGCAGAGAGAGATTTCTTTTTCTTTTTCCTCACCAAAAAAGGTAGGTGGAAAACTGCAAACAATGGGAAATTTAGGGCAAAAGAGGAGGTTCAAGATTTTAAAACACAAAAGAAAAAAAGCTCTATTTAACTAGGGAATTGTAATAATTGAGATACTATTAATTGTATATTGTGTTGAAAGCAGAAATGGTTAAGTTGTGGTCTGGAGGATTATACGGGGGAAATTATTTGGTTTATTATTATTGGTAAATATAATTAATTGATTTGTAAGAAATTGGATTGCATGGAAATAATTGGAATATTCATGTTCATATTGATTAATATACAAAAAAGGTAGTTATATAACTAATTGATTTATATTAAAATGTTGAATTTGTATTAAACAACTGTATTACATAATTACATAATTAACCAATGTGAGGATGGATATAAAAATAGATGACAATGGGAAGGGATATAATATAGAATAGAAGGGAAAAATTGAAATTGGTTAAGATTAGAGATGAGGATGAAGGGTAATATTGGTTTTTTAAAAAAAAATAGATGAGGAATAAATATGGCAAAAAGGAGATATAGAAATTGTAAATTTAAGTGAAATGACTAAACACTGTTTAAATTTGTGAACTGGCCAAATACTCTGTTCAAAGAAAATACATTGTATGTTTGTATGTGTGTTTCTAATTATTGCTATTTATTCATATTTGTTCTCTTTTATTCTTTAAAGTTTAACAATTCATTCTTTATCTTAATATCTTTATATGTGTTTGGGGTTGGTTTTCTTCCCTTTCATCTTTTTTATTGTACAGCAATCTTTCTCCTCAAACCTACTACCTCTCTCTTTTCTTTCCTTCTTACTTTCTCTTCCCCCCTCTTCTCCTCCCTACTTCCTCTTCCTTTCTCCTTCTCCTCCTCTCTTCCTCCCTCTCTTACCTTCACTCCTACTCTAATTTCCCTTCCTTCATCCCTCTCTATTGCTGTATCCTTTTATGCACATGGACTACTCAGAGGGCTGAAAAAGTTATTTTTGACTGGTCCTCGCACTTTTGACCAGTCCTCAAATTTACGATTGTCCTCACATTTTACGTTTTTGCCCTATCTTGTCACCATGGTGAAGAGAAGCAGTTGTGAAATGAGTGACACGGTTGTTAAGAATGCTACAATGGGCATAAATGATGACCAGTCATAAGTGCGAAGACTGGTCGAAAGTGTGAGGACCTGTCAGAAATCACTTTTTTCAGCCCTCTGGGTAGTCCTTTTGTGCACATGGACTACTCAGAGGGCTAAAAAAGTTATTTTTGACTGGTCCTCGCACTTTTGACCAGTCCTCGAACTTACGACTGTCCTCACATTTTACGTTTTTGCCCTATCTTATCACCATGGTGAAGAGAAGCAGTTGTGAAATGAGTGACATGGTTGTTAAGAATGCTGCACCGGCATCAATGTGAGGATGCTCATAAGTGTGAGGACCAGTCAAAAGTGCAAGGACCTGTGAGAAATGACTTTTTTCAGCCCTCTGAGTAGTCCCTATACACATAGCCATGGCCACCCGGTCACATGACCAGCTAGCCATGCTCACCCGGTCACAAAATAAGCCACGCCCACAGAACCAGTAGTAAAAAAATTACAGTTATGAAGTAGCAACAAAAATAATTTTATGGTTGGGGGTCACCACAACACAAGGAACTGTATTAAAGGGTTGTGGCATTAGGAAGGTTGGGAACCACTGCTCTGGAGGGTTTTGGGTAGTTCTAACTGTACCGTGACCAGGTTTATAACTCGTACAATAGGGAAAGGGCCTACATATTTAGGCCCAGGTTTTTTCAACTTTTGGGTACTTAGTGGAGAGGAAAACCTTATCCCCCACTTGGTAGTCCTTTGGCATAGCTCTTTTCTTGTCCACCTGTTTTTACACGTGATAGGCCAAGTAAACGGAAGCTGCTCAATCCAATCCACCAAGGAAGGGATTTGAGGTTTTTCCTGCGGTAGTTCTGGGATGGGCACAAAATACTGACCAGACATCACATTGAATGAAATGCTATTATGTATGGAGTTATTATAAGCGACCCCTGCAAATGGCAGTAAGTCTGCCATTATTTTGCTGATAATTTACATAACACCTGAGGTATTGTTCTAGTATCAAATTAGTTCTTTCACAGGCCCCATTTGTTTGAGGATGGTGGGAGAACCTTAGCCCTTGGGTGGAGCCTAACAACCTCTGGAACTCCCTCCAGAAATGGGAGGTGAACTGGACCCCTCTGTCTGAAATTATTTGTTCTGGAACACCATGTAACCTTTACACATGTTGAATAAACAGTTTAACCAACACCTTTGCTGAGGGAATCTTGGGGCATATGTTACAAAGTGCACCTGCTTGGAGAACAAGTCCGTAATCACCCAAATGACTGTATTTCCATCACTTTCGGGTAGTTGAACAATAAAGTCCATGGATATCTCCTTCCAAGGAACTCCAGGTCTGGCAACGTTCTGTAGTAACCTAGGTGGCTTCTCAGGTGACCTCTTGGCAGGAGACCACACAGGACAGCTAGCGACATATGCCTCTATGCCCTTCTTTAGGGAGGGTCACCAGAAGTGTCATTTAATTAAGTGTAATGTCTTTATGAACCCAAAATGTCCAGCAGCTTTCGCATCATGGGTTTGTTGTAACACTGCTCCCCTCAGGCTGGAGGGGACATAAAATGTGAGACCATCACATAGACTCGTTTCAGTGGGATATGAACCGGTCATCTGTTTTTAGTGCTTCCTTTAACTGCTCGCTTAAATCGGTAGATAGCTTCAGGTCCCCTTTTCCCTGGGCTCTGGAATAACCGAGCAGATTATTTCTGGCTGTGTGCTATTATATTGGGGCAATCTCAAGACAGCATCTGCCATAAAATTTTTTCCCCTAGGAAGATAGTGCAGAAAGAACTTAAACTGATTAAAGTGTTGTGCCCAAAGGACTTGTTTGAGCGACAACATCCATGGTGTTTTTAGGGCCTCTAGGTTCTTATGGTCTGCCCACACCTCAAAAGAGTGTTTTGCCCCTTCGAGGAAATGCCTCCAGGTTAATAGGGTCCATCGGACAGCAAAAGCTTCCTTCTCCCAGATTGCCTATATCCTTTTGGTTTCAGTTAATTTACGGGTGGTGTAGGCACAGGGTTGTAAAGTTTCAGTTGCATTGGCTTGAAGTAGCACCACCTCCACAGCCATGTAGCTGGAGTCGGCTTGAACTACGAAAGGGGCCTCCATGTTGGGATGCTTAAGGATGGGTTCGGCTGCAAACAATCATTTCAGTTTCTCAAAAGATGCCTGGCACTCCATGGTGCCCTCGATGGGGCTACTAGGCTTTGGCTTAACCTCTCCCTTTGTTTTTAGGAGATTGGTAATGGGTAATGCAATTTTTGCATACGAGGGAATGAATTGTCGATAAAAATTTGCAAAGCCTAAGAAGCTATGCAGCTGCTTGTGGATGCATTGAGGCACCCACTCCAAGACTGCCCATACTTTCTCCGGATCCATTTTAATATCCTCATGCGATATGCAGTAACCCAGATAGTCAATCTTACTCTGGTGAAACTCGCACTTTGACAATTTAGCATACAGCTCAGCAGCCCTGAGTTTTTTCAGGACTGACCGCACTATTTTCATGTGTTCTTCCATTGTCTCAATGTAAATAAGAATGTCATCTAGGTAGACTAGAAACCCCTTGTAAAGATGTTCATGTAGTACCTCATTAATCAATTGCATGAACACCACCGGTGCCCCCTGTACTCTCTGGTAGCTTAAAAAAGAAAGAAAGGAAATGGGGAGAGAAAGAGGAAGGAAGGAAGGAAGGAAGGAAGGAAGGAAGGAAGGAAGGAAGGAAGGAAGAAGAGGCAACTTGGCTGGAGATGCCCCGGTTTAAAAGAGAAAGCAATTTTGTGTTCTGTTTTGTCACAGTCAGAACTTTGTTAGCAATCCAAGTTAACATTGGTATTCTTGAATTGTGAGCTCTTAGGAAAGTATCCCCTCCTTGTGTGTTGCAAACAGTCATTTCCAGTGGGGAAAACAGGACAAAGCAGAGTGGGGAAAATATTTTCCTTTGTTATATTTTCAGTCTGAATTAGACCATGGCAAGCTCCCTACAGGAGAGCCCTTTTAAGGATTATGTATTAATAGAAAAGCAACTAACTTACCTCTGTTCGTAAATACTAAAGCTGTTGCACATAAAAAACAGAGGAGCTCTGATCAACTATCACAGCCATTATCTTGACAATTTTGCTGTTGTCTGTGGACCCTCTCACTAAATGCAAGCACAGGAAAAACTGAGCCTGGTTTCTTCTCAGTCTCTCGCCACAAACTACTAGCAAAAGTGGCATTTGATCACAAGGCAAATAATATGATAAATGTTTTCCCTTTTGCATTTGAACATCCAAGAAGGAACAGAAAAGACAAAGAAAAAGAAGGGAAGAGGGGAAGAGAGCAAGGAAGGGAAAACAAGGAAAGGGGAAGAAAGAAGAAATAAAAGAAAACAAAGAGGGAAGCAAAAAGTAGAAAAGGGAAAAAGGGAAGGGAAGGGAGGGAGGGAGGAAGGAAGGAAGGAAGGGAGTCAGATTCTGAGGGATGTCCTGCCTTAGCATTTGGCCACCAGCAGCTCTTCTGCCCTTTCACCATCCCCTTGTCCCCTCATCTTGACTTCCCATCCTATTGCTGAGGATGGTTTGGTTACAAAGCTGGGTCTCCTCATATGGAGAGGGAGTGGCCTCCCTCTGACTCACACACTTTGCCCTCCTGCATACACCATGAGCAACATGCCCAAGGAGAGTGAGTACAGCAGCGGCAGCCTTGAGGAGGAGGTAAGCACAGGTGGGTGCCCCCTCAGGAAAGCAGGGCTGGGCTGTGGGGTCCCAGTGCCCTGGGAGCTTGAGGGCCAGGCTGGGTGCTTGCCCTCCACTGCCCAAGGCTCTGGGCATCCTGCACTGCTGTCCAGGGGTCTTCTGCATGGCCTGAGAGGGACGGCGAGGCTTCTCTGGAGGACAAGGGTTTGCCACTCACCCTGGTCTGGCCTTCCACTGCTGGAGACAATGGTTCCCCCAGACCTGACTGGGCCACCACAGGCCTGACACAAGCGATGTCAAGCTGGCCATGCCCACACTGGCCATGCCCACCTCAGCCCCCTGAGATCAACCACAACTCTGATGTGGCACTCAATGAAATCGAGTTTGACACCTCTGGTCTAGAACAACATGAAGGAACATTTCATCTATTTGATGAATGTGTAAAAAAGCTAGAAAGTTTTGGATACAAATACATACCGTGTCTCTCCAAAAATACAACCTACTCTGAAAATAAGCCCTAGCCTGACTTTTGGGAGGGGTGGGCCTAATATATGCCCTACCTCACAAATAAGCCCTAGTGAAGGGAATGGGCATGGCCAACACAGAAGCAACCCTTCTATTCCCCGGTCACCTCATGGCTGCTCAGCCCCTTAATTGGAGCCCATAGATCAGCTGAGCCAGTGAGGACTGGGAGCTGCTGCTTGTTCCTTCTCTCTGGGTGCAGCCTGTCCCTTTCAAGTGATCAAATGTTGCTTGAGAAGAGGACGCACATCCCAGGATTGCAACGCTGAAGGGTCGGGATGGAGCCTCTTTGGGATGTCCATCTATGCTGAGCTTGAGAAAAGGATGACAGGCAGAAAATCCCCCTCCCCATTTTCCTGCCATTCATCAAAAAGGCTCCACCCGAAGCCTTCAGCATATCCGAGGATTGCAACACTGAAGGCTGAGAATGGAGCCTTTTTGGTGAACAGCAGGAAAATAGGGGGATTTTCCTGCCTGTCCTTTTCTCAAGCTCAGCACAAACTGAGGAAAGGATGACAGGCAGGAAAATAGGGAAGGGAATTTTCCTGCCTGTTGTCCTTTCCTCAGTCTGTGCTGAGCTTGAGAAAAGACATTAGATAAGGCTCACCGAGCTCATAAAAACAGGTGGACAAGAAAAGAGCTATGCCAAAGGACTACCAAGTGGGGGATAAGGTTTTCCTCTCCACTAAGTACCCAAAAGTTGAAAAAACCTGGGCCTAAATATGCAGGCCCTTTCCCTATTGTATGAGTTATAAACCTGGTCACGGTACAGTTAGAACTACCCAAAACCCTCCAGAGGATCCACCCAGTGTTTCATGTTAGTTTACTGAAACCTGAACACACCTCCTCGATTCGCCCAGACTATACCTCCCCCTCCAGTTCCTCTCCTCATCAAAGGAGAGCAACATTTCGAGGTCAAAGAGATCCTTGATCCTAGAAAACATAGGGGGAAAGTACAGTATTTGGTGGCTTGGAAACATTTCCCGTCCTCTCAATCTGAATGGGTGAATGAGTGAGATGTCAGAGCTCCAAAACGTTTAGTTATTCCATTCCAGATACTCTGATAAACCTTGATTGTAATATTTTATGTTTTGATACTTTCAAGAGGTATCTACCCTGTCCATTTTATTTTGTGTTTTTCCTAGGACTAAAGTGTCTTCTGCAGGAGGGCTGAATGTCAGCCTCTATGATGCTTGCGTGCTATCAGCTGCCATAGTAACAGGGGGGGGGGGGATGTATAGGTATTTGGGAGGGGGAAGTGAGCTGGTGGAGATGTCTCGTGATGTGACAGAAAAGGGAGGAATGCTCTTATCGTCTTCTGTGCAGCTGAATGGATGTTGATAGCCAGTCAAGGTCAAGGTCAACTGTTCTGGCATACCAGATGGATGGGGCCATCTGAAGATGCACCTCACATGACACTATGGGGGGCTGGGGATTGGACATTCAGCCAGGGTCCTTGGGGGGAGGGAGTTGGGAATACTTTCAATATGTAATTTTCATGCCTTTAGCCTCAGATCTTGCTTTCTTTCATTGCTATCAGTTCATACTCAGCAAAGGTACCTTTCTCTACAAACATGGAGTTGGGGTTTTTCTTTCTTGAGTTTTGAATGGAGGCATACCTGACACACACACTTTTTAGCATAAAAATATTTCTTCATATGCCTCTATTATCCCCTGTAAATCCATTTTATAACAATTTAATAAAAATTACTCAGTATATTTCTATAGTTCCTAGGTGTCTATTTTTAAAAACTTCTGCTTAATAAAATTTCATCAATCCCATAATTATATCTCCAAACCCCCTAAATTTATGATCTTTAAAATTCTTTAATAATTTACAACCTTATAGTTTTCCAATTATATATCTTCCCAGTTGTCCAAATGTTAAAGTCTTATTTAACTTTCCTTCTTTTCTCTTTTAAATGTTAAATGTTAAAAATTTTCTTCTGTTGACTTTCTTCTTTTGTCTCATAGAATGTCCTATTAAATAACATTAATAGTCCAAATCCAAGTTAACCCACTAGATTCCTCCAATCTTTCAGATCCACAATCCAATACCCAATTTTAATAACATTTAGTTATTTGCAAGTTAGTTCCTTTTAAAAATCTTCAGAAGGGAAAAAAACTCATTAAATATTCTCAAATTATCTAAGTCGTCTTCTAACAGTAAAGTCAAGCTCAGGCTGTCTTCCAGATGTTATTTCTTCTATTTTTTTTAAAAAAACAAGTTTTATTGTTTTTTTTCTTTCACATACATATTTTATGAACAGAGTATTGACTAAATCATGTCTTATACAACTTGTCACATCAAAATACAATTTACATATTTCAATTTCTGCCAAAGTATTATTTTTCCTTATTTTTTTATCTTGTCTTAATACCTTCTATACTTATTATATAAACAGTATCACCACCTGCCCTTCCAATCCTAATTTCTTAACATTATTTCAATTAATTATCTTATATTATCCATTGTTAATCATACATATTCTCTTTTAACTTTCATATTAGTTTATTCTTCATCCTAATAAGTTTGAGTATACTTGGGTTGCCCTTCTACCGTTCCATCTCCCTTATTTTACAACAATCCTTCTTCTCCTTCTCCTCTCTTTCCCTTCTCTCCCTCCTTCTCTCCTTTTCTACTTTCTTCTTTCCTCTCCTCTCCTCTCCTCTCCTCCCCTTTCCCCTTTCTTTCCCCCAGTCCTCCTCTCTTCCTCCCTTTCTAATCTTCTCTCCTACTCTTATTTCCCCTCCCTTTCTTCCTCTCCTTTTCCCTTTCTTCTATTCCTCTCTCTCCTTCCTCTCTTCTCCCCTCCTTTCAATCCCTCTACTCCTCTTTCCATTCTCTCTCCACTGTTGTATTTTTCAATTCAATATTTTCTAAAATGGTATCCAAGCAACCCCGATTTTTCTCCATTTATTAAAAATGTTTCTCAAAATCTCATCATGTTTTGATTATTAACAACATATTTCATCTTATTGCATTCTTATATTGAAACCTTAATTAACCTTCCACCTCTTATTTTCCTTAATTCCTAACTTCTTATTCTAACAATTGATTACTTTATTTCATCATTTACATTTTTTTATTAAAAAGTTTTACAAATTACAAAGAAAAAAATTCCCCCCTCCCCCCTCCCTATCCCTCCTCCCTCCCTCCCCCTCTTCCCCCCCAACCCCCCCTTCCCCACCCTCCCCCTTCCCCCCCTGACTTCCCAGGATTAGCTCAGGGTATTATAAGTACAAACATAAAACTAGAATTAGCTAACAATATAATAAAACATTATTAACCTTGATCTTTAACTCCTAATAATAAAACAACACTATTCTACTTAATATAACAATTTCTACAAAATATTTCATTCATAAGCTAATTGAAATTTCTTATTACAATATTTATTCTGAATATAATCTATCCATCTTTTCCACTCCTTTATATATCTTTCGTTTGAATAGTCTTTGAGATATGCGGAAATCTTTGCCATTTCTGCCAAATGCACTACTTTTAAAGTCCATTCTTGAATTGTAGGTACATCTTGTTTCTTCCAATATTGTGCCACCAGTAGTCCTGCCACTGTTATTAAATTTAAAATCAACTTTATTTCTATTCCAGTACAATCTGTTATAATACCTAACAAGAAAAACTGTGGCGTGAATTTAATCTTTTTCTTTAATATATTTTGGATTATCCACCAAATTTTTATCCAGAATGCCTTAATTTTATTGCAAGTCCACCATATATGATAATAAGTGGCATCCTGACTTCCACATCTCCAACATTTGGGCTGAATATTCGGATACATACAAGCTAATTTTTTGGGATCTAAATGCCATCTATAAAACATTTTATAAAAATTTTCTCTCAAATTTTGAGCCTGTGTAAATTTTACATTTCTAACCCATATAGTTTCCCATGTATCCAACGTTATTGTTTCCCCTATATTTTGTGCCCACTTTATCATACAATCCTTAACTAATTCTGTCTCAGAATCTATTTCCAGCAATACATTATATAACCTTTTAATATGCATTTGGCTCTGATCTCTTATCTGCTTAATCAAATTCTCTTCATGCTGCAAAATACCCTTCTTTTGGTCCTCTTTCCATCTGGCCTGTAGCTGGCCATATTGAAACCAAGTTTTAATTATTCCTTGTTCTTTTAATTGTTGAATAGTTTTTAATTGATACCCATATTCTTCCTTATCCAGAAGTTGCTCATAAGAAATCCCATCTTGCTTTTGTTTTACATTTATATTTTCAATTGTGTGTCTAGGTATCGCCCAAATCGGAATTTTATCATTTAGTTTATAACTATACTTTTTCCATACACGTAACAAAGAACTTCTCAGTATATGGCTTTTAAAAGTATTATCTACCTTTTTGTCATACAATAAATATGCATGCCAGCCAAAAACCAGACCATACCCTTCCACATTCAATTTCCTGTCCTCTGTTGAATTAATCCAATCACTAACTAGTGATAGTACAGCTGCCTCATAGTATAGCCCTAAATTGGGCATTTTAAGTTCTCCTCTTTGAAAAAGAAACAAAAACCTTGGTAAAAGATTCATTTTTATGGCAGCTATCCTTCCTAGCAGTGACAACTGTAACTTTCACCAATTCTGAATCTCCAATTGCATCTTTTGCCACAATAATTCATAATTGTGATGGTATAATTTGGAATTACTTGTCAGGATATTTATACCTAAATACTTGACCTTTTTAACTATTTCAAATCCTGTTTGATTTTCCATTTCTTGTTTTTGTGTAACAGTCATATTTTTAGCTGTTATCTTCGTTTTGGCTGCATTTATTTTAAAGCCAGATATTAATCCATACTCTTTAATTATATCCATTAATATTTTAATAGATTGTGATGGTTGAGTTAAGGTAACAACCAGGTCATCTGCGAAAGCACGTAATTTGTATTCTTGTTGCCTAATCTGTATTCCCTTTATTGCTTCTGAGTCTCGTATATTATTCAGCAATATTTCCAGTGACAAAATAAATAACAATGGAGACAAGGGACATCCTTGCCGAGTACCTTTTTCTATTGAAAAATTTCCCGTTACACCTCCATTAACTATTATTTGCACTGTTTTTTTCTGGTATATTGCCTTTATTGATTGTATAAATGTATCTCCAAACTGCATTCTTTCAATTAATTTTAATAAAAACTGCCAATTGAGCCGATCAAACGCTTTTTCGGCATCTAAAAATATTATACCCGCAGGGACCTGGTTGTTCCTTTCTAAATATTCCAAAACATTAACAATATGTCTTACATTAGTTTTCATTTGTCTGCCACTTATAAAACCTGTTTGGTCATGATGTATCATTTGCTGCATTACCTTCATTAATCTATTTGCCAATACCTTAGCAAAAATCTTATAATCCGTATTTAACAATGAAATAGGTCTATAATTTTTTGGTTCTGTATGATCCTGACCTTCCTTTGGTATTAAAGATATAAAGGCTGCTTTCCAAGAGGGAGGAACCTTTCCTCCCTGTTGTATTGTATTAAATAATTCTTTCATTGGTTCAGCCATCTCTTCGCACAAATGTTTGTAATAAACCGCCGTCAGGCCATCTGTTCCCGGGGCCTTCCCCAACTTTAAATCTTTAATTGCAGACATAATTTCCTCTAATGTAATTAATTGAGTTAACATACCCCTTTGATCTTGTGAAACTGGCTTAATATTCTGCTTCTTAAGGAATCCATCTATATCTATATCCTGAATCCTATCTACCTTATATAATTCTGAATAATATTCTATAAACGATTTTTTAATTAATTCTTGCTGAAAGACTTCTCTTTATATTTAAATTTTCCAATTTTTCTTTGATTTTGTCTCTTCCTAAGCATATAAGCCATCCATCTTCCAGGCTTATTAGCATTACAAAAAATATCTAAATAAATTTTCATTTAGTCTCCAGGACCTCTTTGGTCCCTTGCAATAGTCTATTTCTATCCATACAGGGCTGTGGTCTGTCAGCGTTCTTGGAAAAATCTTAGTCTTCTTCACCCTAGGGAAAAGATCATTAGATATTAAAATAAAATCTATCCTTGAAAAGGATTGATGTCTATCCGAGAAGAAGGTAAAATCTTTATCTGTTGGGTTTCTATTTCTCCAAATATCTTTCAACTCCCACTCCTCCAACATATCAAAAAAAGATCTTGGCAATTTAGCTCTTGAAGCGAAACTTTGTTTCGATCCTAACTTGTCTTTTTTAACATCAAGTACACCATTCCAATCTCCAAGCAAAATACATGATTTATAATTCCAATTGGTCATTTTTGAATGTAAAAAACTGTAAAAAATCTCCTGTTGTTGATTGGGTGCATAAACTCCCACGATTAAAGTTTTTTCACCTTGGATTAAGACTTCAATTGCTAAATATCTACCTTGTATATCTGCTTCAATTAGTTTAGCAATTAAATCCTTCTTCAGGTAGATAACTATACCATTTTTTTTTAATCTGGTGATGCTGCAACATAATGCACGCCCAATCTTGAATTTATTAAATATTTTTGATCTTGTATTCTAATATGAGTCTCTTGCAAACATATTATATCATTCTTAAATTGCTTGAGGTACGTATATATTTTTCTTCTTTTTTGCGGAGAATTTAAACCATTAATATTCCAAGATAGGAATCTAGTTCCCATGCTTAAATTTCTGAAGCCTCAGGAGCATTTGCTGGTTTTCCAACTCTAACCGACTTTTCGGTCTGGCTCCTCCCACTGCTTCCGTTTTAGCGAGTTCTCAACTTGGTAGTTGCAATTGTTGAATTTTTAACTCCTCCTTACGTTTTGCTGTAGCCGCTCTAGTCATTCTTTGCTCTTTAGGTAATTCTTCAGTCACATCCACCAGGACTTGGAGGAGATCTTCTTGACTTGTTGAAGTTCCCCCCTGGGCAATAGATAGCAACTCTTCCTGTGGTTTCTTTTCAGCTATTTGTTTTGCTTTAATTTCAGGAGGTTTGGGCCTTCCTGCCTTTAAAACATTTATATAAAAATCCCTTGCTTTATCCGTTGTATTAAGCCTGTATCTTTCCCCAGAAAAATTCACCACTAAACCGGCTGGAACATCCCATCTGTATTGTAGCAGACGATTCTTCAACTCCTCCACCAGAAAAGCATAATCCCTTCTAGCTCTTAACATTTTTGGGGGAATCTCCTTCATTGTCATCATTTCTTGTCCTTCCACTTCTAACTTTTTTTTGTAATTTGCTTGCAACACTTCATTACGTACATGTCTTGTAGTAAAGTATATTACTATATCTCTAGGTAATTTTCTTTGCCTGGCCACCCAGGAGTTAACTCTGAAAATTTTGTCTATTTGCCACAACACCTCACGTTTTGGCATCCCCAGCGCCTGTGCCAATGCTTCTCCCATCTTCTCCTTCAAGTTTTCTTTTTTATCTTCTTTCACTCCTCTAATTCTCACTGCAAACTCCATTTCTCTGTATTGTACCAAAATCAAATCCATCTCAGATCTCTCTATTTTTTGCTGTGCATCTCCAGCTTGCTGCTCATAATTTCAGTAGTTTCTTTAACCTCATCTATCTTGCAATCAAGACTTTCAGCTTGAGCAGCTAGCCCCTGGAATGCAAAGAGTATATCTTCTCTAATATCCACATTATGTGCTGCCAGTTCTTCTGTTACTATTTGAATTTTAGAGTCTATCACTGCAGTGAGATCTTCTGCTACAGTTTGAATTCTGTTATCCAATACAGCTGTAAGTTTATCTTCTGTTGTACTCAAAGCCCCTTGGATAACCTGCTGTATCATTTCAATTGTTAAAGACTGTGTCTCCTGTACTTTAGGAGCATGAGCAGGTGAACTTCCAGCACTGGGTGTGCCTTTAGCCAGGACTGCTTTAACTGAAGGAATTTTTGTGGCCATCTTAGGGAGAGTTTATTTCCCCCCTCCTCCTTCTTTTATTTACTTTCTTTCCTTCTTCCTATATTCTTAAGTTCTTCTTTTAATTATTAAGCAGCCAAATAGTCCAAATCTTTAATTAAGTCCCAACAAACAAATCTTGGTAAGGTCCTCCTTCTAATAAGTCTTTAACAAAGAAAATTTTAAAAAAATCACTTGAGGCTGTACCAAAGCTCAGATCACTTTCACTTTCCCAGCCACTCAAGCCTCAATCGCCATTTTAGTTGCAATTTGTAACTTCCGAAGGAGGCAATCCACAAGTTAAAAGAAGTTGAGTCTGATACTTGCTATTAAAGTCCTCCTGGCTGATCCTGTCTGTTTCTGTTGTTGAAAAAAATTAAAAATAGAGGGAAAAAAAATCAGATGCGGTCGCAGCTTGTGGCTCTGCAGCAGCAGAGACGTTTCCGGTCTGGAGCAATTGGCTGGCTTCTGGGGAACTCAAACCTTCCGCCTCCACAAAAATCCTTCTGGGGGGCTTTGATGAGTTCTACCCCCACCAGCCGGCTCTTGCCTTTCCCCTTTGCCCGGGGAAAGGTTTTTCAAACCTCCCGATGGCGTTGGAATGCCGTTCGGGTGTTTTTACAGTACCGCGAGGCGGGCGCTCTCATTCGGGCGCCGTCCATCATTTACATTTTTTCAAAGTCCCCATCATGCTTTTTAACATTTCAATTTTATATCTTAATTTCAGTTATTTTCATAGTTAAACCAGATTACATTTCATATTACATCTGCTGATCCATTTTACAATAAACAATATACTTTATCTTGTTTGCTTCTTACATACAATTTCTCCTCCTCCTCCTCCTCCTCCTCCTCCTCCTCCTCCT